>JAQQSV010014917.1:0-12182 GCA_028646515.1 Pseudochirops corinnae
AAAAAATTAATCTAATATGACTTTCCATTTTGCATTGAAAACTGCAAATATTCTATATTTTTTGAAAGGATATTTCATGTCTTAATTGAGTCATTGAAGATTCTAATGCGTGGATTAAAAAAAAATAACTACTAACAGGGGTACCAAATATTTTAAGAAATGAAGCTTCTTTCTTAAACTTTAGATGTATTAATTGGCATTAAAATTGAGTAAACACACGCACACCCACAAAGAAATTGAGGTTTTGAAAGTGTCAGTTTATACTAGTCTGCCAAATTCCCAGTACATTTAATAATCAAAAGGATAGAATTCTAACTGTGATTCAAAACATTAAATGATTTGAACTAAAATGGTCATTGGAGATATTGTGCAAAAATTTTAAAAAGATCATTGATGGAATTATCCAAACAGATTTTCTATCCATAATCATTTTAGTAGAGGTATGAAATGAAGATTGAATTAGAGTTGATCATTGGAGTAATTAATCATATTAGGAGTGTTACCTACCTAAGAATATTCGTTGAACCTATGTGCAGACTAAAATTGGGTCATAAAAATTATATGATGTCATACACTATAATTCTAAGATATGATATCAACATTTACAAATGGTTAATTTATATGGTAAATGTGAATTTCTATTTGCTTGTAAATACAAGATGACTATCAATTTGTATATAATTCACCTTGTTAAATGTATAGATCAGTAAAAAATTCATATGCAGAAGCACATATTTTGTCTATACAGTGTAGGTAAGAATATTATTTGCATACACATAGCATGTGTGTTTAAATTTCAACATATATAAACATATACATATGTATATATACATATTTATACATATACTTTCATGCATATATACAAACAGGTACATTCAGGAGAATAAAATATATATCTGAAATTTTATGTTTTTAAAACTTAGAACTACATTAAGATTTTTGGGACACAATTTAAGTGCATGTGTGTGTTTATGCATGCATATACAAATACATATCTGTACATATTCATATATACCACCACTCTTTGTTCTAGCATGTGTATATCCATGCTCACATATGTATGTGTTTACATATGCATGTATGTACCTATGTGTGTGTGTATGAAGATAATGTAATAAAATCTGAGATACAAAAATAATCCATGCAAATATAGATTCATCCTCTATGAATCACTCTGTTCATCAAAAATGAAAAAGAAGTATTAGACAAGCATTTAATCCATTGACTACTGTGGAATATAGGACTTTTTGAAGTGTACCTGTTTTATCCCAGTTCAAGGAGAAAAGACTGCATGCAAGCAGTGAGGAAGAAACAATTTGGATATTGTGGAAACACAATCAGGATAACAAAAGATCGAGCACCTTCTACATTAAGGGATCAAAGAGTTTGAACTGTGATATTCTGGAGGTCAAAGGAGCTAGAATTAAAACCAGGAATCACCTAGCAAGCAAAACTGAGTATAATACATCAGGAGAAAATATGGACATTAAATGAAATAGAGGACTTTCAAGCATTCTTGATGAAAAGACCAAAGCTGAATAGAAAATTTGACTTTGAAACACAAGAAGCAATAGAAGCATGAGAAGGCAAATGGGAAAAAGAAATCATAAGGAAATTATTAAAGTTGAACTATTTAAATTCCTACATGGAAAGAAAATATTTGTAACTTATGAGACTTTCCCCAGTATGAGGATAATTGAAGGGAATATATATGTATATGTATATAATTATATCTATGTATATATATATATATATATATTTATATATGTCAATATGTATGCATAGATGTGTGCATATGTGTATTTATAGAGTGTGTGTTTGTATATGTGTGTGCATGTACACATAGACAGAGGGCACAGGAGTAGTTGAAAATGAAAGGATGATACCTAGTAAATAAAAAGAGGTGAGAGAGGAATATTTTGGGAGAAGGTGAAAGGGAGAGTTGAAATAGGTTAAATTATTTCAGATAAAAGAGACAAGAGACATAATGTTAAAATGGAGTGGAAGAACAGGAAAGTGAAAGCGAATGAGTCAACCTTATTTGTTGAGGACCACAGACAGTGGGACTTGCAACCTGACGGCTGAACAAACCCTCTCAGATGTTTGGCCTGCTTAAAGATTGTTTCCCCATCCTGCAGGAAGATGCTCAAGTGTACAGGTGTGAGGATTAAGTCCTCAAGATATGTGTGACAAATACACCCATGGCCTGGAACAAAGAAGTATGCAATGTCCGCAGGGGAAAGCAGTTAAGAAGCATCCTATAAAAGCCTTGACACAGGGTAATAAAGTTGGCTCTCAACTTTCACCATTCAGAGAGTTCTTGTCTCTCTTTTATGCATTCAATAGTACCTCTGGGTCAGTGATTCTTTCTCAGTCCTGTCTGTGGATGACACGGTTCCCATACTTTCTCAGCCCTGCTGCAGGATGGCAGGGCTCACCAAAATCAGCTAACCTGATTTTCATTTAATTTGGCCTAAGGAGGGAATAACATACATACTCAATTGGGTATCTTACTCTACAGGAAAGTAGAGGGAAAGGGGATGAGAGGGGGAATAATTGAAGACAGTTTGGGGGAGAGGTTTTGTGCAACCATACTTGTATAACCTATATTGGATTGCTTGTCTTCCAAGTGGGGGTGTGTGATGAGAGAAGAAGGGAGTGAGTCTGGAACTCAAAATTTTTAGAAACAAATGTTAAAAATTGTCATTACATGCAACTGAGAAATAAGATATACAGGCAATAGGTTATAGACATCCATCTTGCTCCACGAGAAAGTAAGGGGAGAGGGGGAATATAAAAGAGGACAGATTAGGGGAAGAGGTATTCATGGTTGGAGTATTCAGTATGCTTGTCATCTTGGGGTGGGGGTAGGGGAGAGACAGGGAGAAAATTAGTAACTTGAAAGCTTGTGGAAATGAATGTTGAAAACGAAAACATAAATAAATACTTTTTTTTTTTTTTAAAGAGACATTATAGCCAGATTTCAGAACAATTAGGTCAAGGAAAAAAATGCTAAAGGTAGCCAGCAAGAAACGATTCAGATTTTGGAGAGTCACAATCAGAATCTCACAGGACTTGGCAAATGCAATATTAAAGGTTTGGAGGTCATTGAACATGATATACCAGAGGGTAATGGAACTAGGACTACAACCAAGAATCACTTACCTGGCAAAATTAAGCATAATGCATTAAGGGGAAAAAATGATCGTTCGATGAAATAGGAGGATTTCAAGTTTTATTAAGAAGACCAGAACTAAACCAAAAATTTGACCTCTAATATCAAGACCCAAGAAAAGCATAAATAGGTAAAAAGAGAAAAGGACGCATAAGGAATTCAATATAGCAAAACTTCAGAATCAGTTCACTGGTCCTCTTACCATCTTTTTTTCTTGATGTCTCCTAAAGCTATTGCTGTTTCTTTCACCACCAACTATTCCCACCTTTTGTGTTTCATCTACATGTCCTCAACGTCAGCCTCTAGCTCAGTGTCATCAATCTCTTTCCAACCTTCTAAACTCTTTTTGGCTGGAAGACTGTCTTACCCTCACCTTTTGTTGTCTTTTGTCCCCTCACAGTTCAATTTGTGGCATTTTTAAAGTTCTTCATTGTTCAATGTTGGGCAAACTCAGCTTAGTGATTTCTCTGCTTTGCCATCTTTTCTATGCCCCCAGAAGTCTTGTAATCAGGAGTTTAACTGAAAAATTATATACTCTAGATTAATAATACTCATGGAAGAGATAGACAACCTGGTAGGCACTCTCTCTAATATGAACCTGATCATTCCTCTATTGGCAGTAATTAAAGTCTACCTTGGAGAGTGGTAGAAGATGGAGATGCTAGAGGTTTATATTTCTTCCTCCCTATGAGGCACATACAACATTCTGTGCTATGTAACCAGGAGAGCTGTGGTCCAGAAAGGGCAACCAATTTGCCCCAGGTAATGAGCAGACACACACACATACAACCTTCTCAATCCTTACAATGAAAAGATTACCTGTAAGCCCTGAAAGGAAAATTTTTTCCCTGGGAAACCCCTCTGTCAGTCTGGAAATTATTTGAAATTCTATTCAATAAGCACAAAAAGAAAAAAACAAATGAAAAAACAGAACAAAAAAAAGTTTGAAGAATTCATCATTAACAAAATGATAATTTTACCCAAAAATATTGTAGTACCAATGAGATTTGCCTTTCACAGCTACTGTGAAATGTCCTATTACCTGTGCACAATCACCTTAATTTCAATAGAATTTAGGCAAGGTTGATAGCATAATTGTTATACTTTAGTTTGCTAGACAATTGCCAAAGTAATTGTTTAAAGAAAAAAGCTCTACTCAATGAAGTCAGATGCAGTGTGTCAGAAATACATTCAGATTTATTTTGATCTAGGTTCCAAAACTAGATAGCTTCTTATTTTTCAGTCTCATCCTGTAGATTTTTAAAATATATTTTCAATTTTATTCTAAATTTTTAAAAAAATTCCAAAATAGTTTCCTTATTAAAGATGAGATTTTTTTTTCTACTAAACTTAAAGCTACCATGACTCAAGAGAAAATTATATAATTCCTACAAATTGTTTTAAATTTTTCCAGTTCCATTACTGTCTGCCAAAGTTAGAGGTAATTTTTTATATACAAATTTCTTTTTGACTGATCTACTGGGAAGCAGATTCCATAAATTCTAAATGTTCTTGTGAATTTTGGTCTATGAGTCTTTTCAGTCACTAAAATAAAATCATTTTAGTCTTCATAACAGTAACACATATGTATACTGTTTTGTTTTTGTTTTTTACAAAATATTTTTCTTGAAACAATTCTGGGAGATATGTAGTATAAACATTATTATATTTCTACTAAAATGAGACAATTGAGGTTTCAAGAATTTAAGTGACTAACTTAGTCATGAAAGTGTCTCAGATAATACTTAATATAGATCAGTCCAAAACCAATATTCTTTGTAGTATACCATGTTGCTTCTATAGGAAAATAAAAGGAAAAAAAAATAATATATTTCACTTTCTAAAGAATATTACAATTTAAATACCTCTTTACTTGCTTCATTTCAATTTTTCCATTATATCATTAGCTTTATAAGAAGGATAATTTTCAGTTTGCCTGTTTTATAGATGAGAAAATTAAGTAAAAGTGTTCACTTGTGGGTGTTGGCATTTGAATTCTGTCATTTAATCCTACATACCAGGAACAAGAATGGAAGAGACCTGAAGTCAACATTGTGAGTTTGGTAAGAGTAAATTCTTATGAAACATATATTTAACCTTAAGAGAAAGCACACTTGTCAGTTCATTCTTTACCCAAATATGAAATTCATCTCTGCTAGGTGACAGAAGTTCATCAAGGGCATCTGAGATGTCATTATATTAATTATGAGTCACTCTTTATTATGTGATTTAGCATCCAAAGACCATTCTCTGTAGTTGATAGAGTACAGAAACAAAAATTCTGTTGTCAAATAAAATTATCCCACTGAATCCAAGAATCCAAAAAAAAAAAAATACAACCCCAAACAATCAACAACAAACAAACCCCAAAACATTTATTAAGCACCTACTATAGCAGAGTGACTCAAATTGATAGAGTGTTGTGCCAGGAGTCAGGAAGACTGGAGTTCAAGTCCACCCTCATATACACACTAGCTATGTAACCCTAAGCAAGTCACTTAATCTCTGCTTCCCTTAATCCTCTGGAGAATAAAAGGACAAACCACTCCAGTATCTTTGCTAAGAAAACCTCATATGGGGTCATGAATATTCATACTTGACAGAATGATTCAACAACAATGTGCTAAGCGCTAGAGGTATAATTGATAACAAGAAAGTTCTTGCCCTTGAAGAGTTTACAGTCCAAAGGAGAGACAGCAAAGAAAAGAAGGTAGGAATGGTGGGAAGAGACATTAGGCAGTACCTGTGTTGGAGTGTTTTGTTCTATGGAACTGAAACCAGGTGTAGCTGCAGACACAGAATAGAATTGGTCTCTAAAGTCTAAAAACCCTCAGGTCCCCAGCACTCCTCTTCAGAAGAAGAGATTGGGGTAGTTTAATACTCTGCCCACCATTCCTCTAATCAGAGAGGAGAGATGGCTAAGGGAGATGATATCAATCAAAGTTTGAGTTAGTATCATGGTGGTAAGTTTAGAAGTGATGAGCTTATCCTGTGAGGGACATCTTTTTCTGTGGATTTGAAACTAAACAGAACAGCAGAGGCAAAGCTGAATTTATTCTAAGGAGTGTTTCTACTATGCCTAATTTAATTCTTCTCTTTTTGAATATAGATAAAACAAAGAAAACAAACCACAATATACAATAATACTACTTAATTTTCTGTACTTCTCTGGTCACCTTCAGCACATTCTTAGCTTTCACACTACTGACACTCATTTTTTAGTACCATTTTACAAAATTATAGGCATTCTATTACATGCACTTTCTTCTTACGTAATTTTATGAATTTTGTTGTTGAATTCTTTAAGTATATACATTAAGTTCTTTAAACAACACCTGTTTTTTCAGACTTGTTTTCTCCAATTTACTTTGTTCTTTTTCTTTTATATCTTAAGGATTTTATTCTTGTGAGTTCCTCATCTCTTCAATGATGACTTCCCCTTACAAAAACAAACGAACAAACAAAAAACAACAACAACTAGTCAATGAGTAGCTTTTTGTCCTTTCCCACAATCCTTTCAGCGTGCTTTTCCTAAACCCAGGGTGCCTAGCAGACTATTCTGGGTTTTCGTTTCCTTCATAGCAAATGCTAATATGAAGCAACCATTTTGCCCACTAGCTTTTCATCACATGCTCTACAGGAACTATTTCCCCATTGCTCTTGATAATTTATTCCAAAAGAATTTCATCTTTCTTGTTTCTCCATGTTTTGAAGGAGGAAATCATCATTAAGATAAGCAAATTTTGCAAATGTTTGGGACTGTCTATGTGCCCAGGTTGTTTTTTTTTTTTTTTAAATCTATTTTCTAATATCAGCATCCCTTACCTCTGTTTGGTTTAGGCAGCATATATGCTAATAATAAAATCTTTTCTATTTTTCTTCATTGTTATCACCAAAATGTCCTCCATCACACTCTATCACATGATGCTTCTATGTATTCCTTCTTAATTGACAGTGAAACTACCGTCTCCTATTTTTACATATCCTTTATTTTTCCCATCTGAGTGAGATTTTTCCATCCAGAATCTTATGTCATTTAAGATTTTTTTCACCAGGTCTCAGTGATTCCTATGAAGTCAAATTCACTTCTGTATTCCTTGCTTATTGACAAAACATTGGACATTTAACCTAGGGCTTCTTAATTGTGTTGGTATTTGTGTGTGATGGACTCGTTTGGTAGTTTGATGAAATCTGTAGACCAATTATTGAAACAAAGGAAACCAATTATGTTGAAATAAAGATGTACATTTCTCCTATTCAGTTTCACAGAAAGCCATGAACCCCTTAGGGATCTAAATGCCAGGTTTATTATATTTCATATAAAAATTTGAAAATATAGGCTTTAAAACTTACTCTTTTTTATGAACATCTAGACATTTTAACAATTATTCTGATCCCTATATTTTACCTTCTCTATTTGATGTTTAATTTAGTTATCACACAGAGGGAGCATTCTCCTATGCATATTAGTTTGAAGCTGTTTTGATTCCATTTACAAATATACTATTTGTGGTTATGAGTTTCTCTGTGGAGAATGAAGTTGGCCTATCCTACCTACCCTATAATTTAGCTATCCACTCCCAGTAAATATATTCCTCTTTTAAAAAATCTAGATGCTATGGTATGACTTTTATTTTCCCTCATCTGCTATTTTATTAAGTTTGTAACATGAAAAGCTGATAGCAAAATCATGGTGCCTCAAAGCCCACAGTTAGGAAAATTTCTGACATTCAGGGAGAGAATTGGCTATATGACATGTTCAATGGGAAAGAGAAGTGTGTGTGGGGGACTAGCACCCCCTACTCTTTTTGGAACTTCCTTCAGTTCTTTAAAGGTGTCTATGACAAATATCTTCACCTTGAATCTTCTGTTTCTGAATTACATGGAAACCTTTATTCCAGAGTTGCGAATTATCCAACATCCTAAACATGTGAGTTTTCTCTCATCATGTGCTTCACTGCCTGGTTCCTATAAGTATGTCCACTCTACACTATTGAGTACATTGGTGGTAAATGGATGATCAGAGTTGAGATATATAGATATAGATATATACAGAGAGAGAGAAAGAAAGAGAGAGAGATTTGATTACTTATATATTTGATTTAATGTATTAGTATCCAAAATGTTATTTCTTTCATCTTATTGTTTAACAAACAACTATGTTTAAGGTCTTAAAAAAAACATCATTGTGAGTAGCTGATTGTACAAATATAATTTACTGTGATATAGTTTAACATCTAAGAAACTGGTTGTATAGGTTAGAAAAACCAAGAAGTAGTGTGGTGTTTAGGGGAATCGCATTTCTTCAATAGAGTTATCCCGTAGCCCCTGAAAGAGTTTGATTATAAGCTTGTAGCGATAGTCTTTCTCTTGAAATCTATACCTTTTTGAGTGAGAACAGGTTGGAGTAACCACTCCAAACCCAGAGAGAGAAATGTGCCATTTCACGACGCTTAAGTGAGAAGTGTGAGGCCTCTATAATTTAAGGATTTCGATTAAGTCCAGTTGTGGTGACAAGACCACCTATTTGTCTCCTTTTATTGAGATTATTAGGAGGGAATCTATGGACTTCAGGGATGACAATAGACATGAATGAGAGGAGCTGCGCAGCCCTTTTGCAGGAATGCTACTGAACAGAGATTCTTAACTTTTGATGACTTATTTAAAGAAAATCTTACTTTGAACTTAATGCACTAACTTAAGTTTGAAATGTATTGTTCAAAAGTGTGAAATATTGGTATTCATATATCACCTGTTTTTGCTTACATCCATTTATCAAAAGACAAGATAAATTTCATCCTCTCCAAATTTTTTTTTCTGAAGTAGTTATTGAACTGTAAAAGGAAACTTGCCAGCTGTCTTTCAGACTATCATCAGAAGGTAGTTTAAGGATTGTGGCATCAAGGGGAAGCTTCTTTCTTGAAAGAATTTGAATATATTGTTCAGAATATAAATATCTGTCATTGTAACAAATCACAGACTGTCACAGCCTGGAATCCTGTGCTTTGTTACCAAAAATATGCAGGTAAGTTTCCTTCTTTTGGGCTTTGAATCGAATAACTTAGAGAGAAGCATTGGTAAATTCTGCAAAAAACGTATGCAGCTTTTTACATTTCCTTTACTTTTGAGCATACTTTTCTCTGGCAACAAAATCATAACGTATTCAAAGTACAACAAGGGATTGAGGAGGTAATTGAAGGATTGTTAGGGATCATCTATCACAAATAAGTTGCTTTTCATTAAGGTGGATTTGGAATAGTTTGTAAATTATACCCAGTTGTAAAATTATATTAAAAGCACTTGCTTTTAATCTTTCAAGTCAGAGATTCACCTGTGAGTTATTAGGAATGAAATACTTTGAAGGTCTTAAATAAATACATTGTATTGCTATTATTATCATCATTGTATTATTTTGTAAAATTGTAAAATTGTAACCTGAAATAGGTTGCTCCTCTGAAAATGGAATCTGAGGTAGAGAGAAATCATACTTCTGTTAATTTTATTGACATTTTTTGACATCAATTTCAAGGAAATTACATATATGTTTCATTAGCTAAAAAATGTAACATTAAGACGTTTCTTAAGTATATTCAAAAAGGAACAACGGCAGCAAGAAGAACAACAAAGAAAATATCACAGACTGCAGATACAGTGACTAATTAATGGTGTCCTGAGCACTTTTATTGTCCTGCCATTTGTACAGAATTGAGATGTCTTGGTCTTTTAAGCCATGTAGAAAAAAATCCCTTACCTAGCACGTCAATAAAAAGGGAGGTAATCACAAATGAATGCATGAAGAGAAAAGAATGGAAACAGGTCAAGAGACAGATATTAGCTGTCTAAATGAAGAATATTTGTCACATTAAACTGCATGGAATAATAGAAAGGACAGGGAAAAAAAATTTGAGTGCTGAGTAACATCTACATGTTTCAATAGTTATGTGATGGGAAGTAGTATTGTGATTGTGAAAGCCAGAAAAGTAGTGTAGTTTCCTGTGGAAGCAACATGTAGAAGAGCTAAGGTCTTGGTTTTGAAGCTCCCTTGTTGAAAAGGGGATCAGTATTGGCCTAAGGAAGAATAATACATGGGAACATTTGACCTTGATGAGTAATTGATATTTTCATTTTATTTGTTTCCACTTTTAGTTGAAAAAACTATATATAGTTAATAATTTGTTATTTTCCTCCAATGTGATAAGAGAGTATGTACAAAGAAAAGTATTCCTTGAAGTAATATGGGGATTAGGTCAAGAACTGGATGGAGGATCTTCAGCAAACACTTAGGACTTACAAAATGAATTTCTACACAAAGGGGAAGAGATAGTGGGAAAAAGCTTTAATGATACTGTCCTCTTGTGCTAAATTATGCCCAAAACCATTTTTTGTTACCATTCAATTGGATCATGTAAACATCCTCAAGTACTGGCATATAATTGAGTGACTAAAGAAAAATGAATCACATGGAGTTAGGAAGGGAATTTTTTTTTTCCTATTTGTATAATATTCAATCCTGAAATTTACTGATTTTTTTATAGCACATTTATTTTTCAGAGTGAAACTTAGGAACTGAGCAAATTTAATTGAATATAAAATTTAGAAAGTTAAAAAAGATAATAAAATTTAATAGTATATTTAATGTGCATTTAATATTTTATTAACTTGATAGAAGACACATTTAAAAAAAACCCCAAACTGAGAATATTTTCCTTATATTTTAGAAATTGACTTTTTGTCTCTGATGCATACTACTGGTATAAGAGGGTTCTGCTTTTAGTCATATGATCCTGTGATACCATGAAGACAAGAAAAGACATTGCCTAAAATCTACAGTCAGAAATCATTATTGAAACTGGCAATTGTGGTATAAAAGGGAGAACATGTATAGCTCAGCTATCTCTCATATCTACTAAAAAAAATTATGAGGAGCAAGTATTTATTCAGATTTCTTTTTCTAATGAGAAATGGGTCATTTTTTTTTTAATCCCTGGTGAGCATGTAAGACAGCTTTATGTCTATGTGTATTGGAGAGGGATTAGACAGAACAATCCACATATGAGTTTCCATCATGTTGACTTGGGTTGGTCATAAAGAGCTTTAAAAAAGAAGAAAAAGAGGGGGTTTGCTGATTCAGTGTTAATGAGATTTGAAGTTACATAACTTGAAAAGTACAGGAACAGGAATCAGTCAGTAGAATTGTTTTTCTGCCCCTTCAGAGGGTTGTCATGTTTTATTACATTGCCTTAGCCCACATATGAGAAATTAATATTTTTATTTGTTTAGATCTGTTTTTATTTATATGAAAAGTGTTTTGTAATTGTTTTCATATAATTCCTGGATTTGTCATGTCAAATATTTTGAAATATTTTAAATTGCTGGCAGTAAGTGTAATGAAATTCTAATTTCTATCTTTACCTGCTAGGGTTTTTGGCAATACATAGAAACACTGATGATTTGTGAGACTTTATTTTATATCTGGCATGCAACTAAAAAAGCTGGAAAAAGAACAAATTAAAAATCCCTAATACCAAATTAGAAATTCTGACAATCAGAGAGAGATTAATAAAATTGAAAGTAAGAACACTACTGAATTAATAAATAAAACTAAGAGCTGATTTTATGGGGAAAAAAATAAAGTAAATAAACCTTTGGTTAATTTGATTTAAGAAAAGAAAGAAGAAAACAAAATTGCCAGTATCAAAACTGAAAAGGGTGAATTCACCACCAAGGAATAGGAAATTAAACTGTTACTAGGAGCTATTTTGACCAACAGTATGCCAATAAATTTGACAATCTTAATGAAATGGATACACTTTTACAAAAATATAAATTACCCAGATTAAGAGAAGAGGAAATAAAATACTTAAATAACTCTATTTAAGAAAAAGAAATTGAACAAGTCATTAATGAACTCCCTAAGGAAAAAAAAAAAAAATCTCCAGGGCCAGATGGATTCGCAAGTGAATTCTACCAGTCATTTAAAGAACAATTAAATTATATTAAATTAAAT
>JAQQSV010014918.1:0-12182 GCA_028646515.1 Pseudochirops corinnae
AAATCATGACATTCAGTTAGTTCAATTATTCTTATATTATCTCTCCTGGATCTATTTTATAGGTCAGTTGTTTTTCTAATGAGAAATTTAAGATTTTCTTCTACTATTTTTACTTTTTTGATTTTGTTATATTGTGTATTGATGTTTCATGGAGTCATTATTTTCTCATTTTTAAGGAATTATTTTCTTCAGTAGGTTTTTGTACTTCCTTTCCATTAGGCTAATTCTATTTCTTAGGGAGTAATTTTCCTTGTTAAATTTTTGTGTGTCTTTCTCCATATATTGACTCTTTTTTTCATGATTCTTTTGCATTACTTTCACTTCTTTTCTCAATTTTTGTTTCACTTCTTTCATTTGCATTTTAAAATATTTTAAAGCTCTACCAGCAATTCTTTTGGTCTTGAGGCCAATTTACACTTTTCTCTGGGACTCACATGTAGCCATTTTGACACTATTGTCCTCTTCTAAATTTACACCTTGATCCTCCCTATCATCATCATTGCTCTCTATAGTCAAGCTTTTTTTTTTTTTTTGCTCCTTTTTTCTCACTTTTTGGGGGTGTAATTTAATGGTTTTATGTTAGATTTGGACTCTGGTCTTATACTGTCCCAGACTTTTTATGCTGGGGATTTAGGCCTTTCTGCTGGCTTTCAGTGGTCTTTGGGGCTTAGCTACTTGCTTTCTCTGGAGGGTAGGCTTCCTTTCCACTTTCTTCTGGGCAGGGTATCTGTATTACCTCTGCGAGGTATGGTGTTTAGCTGTTAGCACGCTCTAGGGTTGAGGCCCTGAAGTTCAGTTGCTGTGGAAAGGGGTCTCTCTGCTGATAGGCACCAAGGGGTAGGGTCTGGCAGGGTTAGCCAGTCTCAAGGTAAGGCTTTGTCATTGCTCAACAATGGGATAAAGGCTCACTGGTGGCTTGTACTGGGGGTGTGATCTTGCTGTGCTGCACAGACTACTCACTTACTCAGGGGTCTGCTGTTTTGTAGGAGGGCTGGACTGCCTTAGACTTGGGGCCGTGCTGCCTGTCCCTTGCTGTTAGGCTGGCTGTTGCTGCTGCTGCTCTTGGATCTTACTCCCCTCCCATCCCAGTGAGACAGACTTTTCCTGCCAGACTGGTCAGCTGCTTCCCTGCTCCTAGACCAGTTTTGAGGTGGTTTTCTAGCTGTTTGGAGAGGAGTTTGGGAGGGCTTCAGAGAGTTCCTTTCTCACTCTCCTATCTTGGCAACAGAAGTCATGAATTAATTTTAAAATGTATTTGTTGATGGCTTATCTCAATCTGTTACAGATCTAACTGAATTTCCAAACCTAGGAATATTGCCCAGATTTCCCTAGACATTTCTTCCTCAGAAATAATCCTTCAAGACGATGGGATAGATCTTATCATTCTGGTCTTATAACATGGAAACAGACTCAGAGAACTTGAGTGACTTATCCAGAGTCACCTAGAGGACCTACAGCAGCAGTGATATTGAAAGGCAGTTCTCCCCATTTCCAGGCCAGTGATCTTTCCATTCCCTAATGCTACCTCTTGCTGGAGAATGAGGATGGGTCAATGTGATAAAAAACAAAGGGTTGGTGGTTTGTGAAGCAAGTGCTGGTTACAATAGAACACAGAAGGAAAATTATGAACTTCCTTGAATGGAGGGGCCAGATAGGATGGTGAGTGGAGACACTACCTGCCTTCCACAGGGGTTGCTAGCTGAAACACAACTAGTTTGCAAATGCTGTAGCTGAATCACTTTTGCAAACTATTGCTCCAGCAAAGACAGAAATCTATCAAACATCGTACAGATTAACTTATCACCTAGTTAAATGGGCTGTCAGTGTGGGATGCTGGTGCTTGGCAGGGTGAATTCAAATGCATGTAAATTTCCCTGGTGGCTGACTAGGGAGTGTGGTGGAGCTGTCAAAGGATGACATGTGAAAATACATTAACATTGTTTAAAATATATTTGAAGGGGGATAGCTCATATTTTGATAACACATTCACAGACAAATGGTTAGTGGGAGATCTGGAATTCTGACCTCATCCTTTATTTCAGGGGAATCTTTGGAGGAGTCTTCCTCCTTCTCTGATTGTTTTAGAGAAGTTGGGAAGCAATTAATAGCACCCTCACCCCCTTCACTGTCACCACTGTGGCAGACCTGGGAGTGTCCCCAGTGCCACCATAGTATGGAGTCGCTGTTCCGATAGCCTTGCTTGTCAGTTTCACTTGATCTTACAAAAAGTGATTAGAAACATCAAAAGAAGCAATTACACATTCCATTGTGTTATAAACCTGTGCCTCATAAAAAAATAAATAAAACGTAAGAACCTCTCACTTCTGAACCTAATTGGACTCTCTGTTTTTAATCTCTACTATTTATTTGGAAGCTAGATTTCCTAATTTGAGGAGACTTTTTTCCCCTCCACATGGAGAAAAAAATAGAAGAGCTGAAAGCTGAACTGTATTGGTTTAACTGAGTAAAAACGTGGGTTTTACAGAGTAAGTTGGCTTTTTTTTTTTGAGGTCTTATGGTCATCTCTCCACCATACATGGAAGAATGAATTTCCACCCATTTTTCTTATCTGATAAAATTTGTACTAATTTGTGCTCTTCCTTTGTCTTCCTGACTCATTTGGTTTTCTGTCTCCTCTTCCCCACAGCTCCAGAAATGTGGATCCATGTGGGTTAAATGATATCAAAGTTAGGCAGATTTAGAATTGGTTGAATGGATAGATCCAACGAGTAGTCATTAATGATTCCATGTCACCCTGGTAGAAGGTCTCCAGAGGAGAGGCTCAGGACTTTGTGCTAGCCCTTTGCTTTTTGACAGGTTTATTGATGACTTGTCTGAATGCATAATTGGCATGTTTGTCAGATTTTCAGATGGTACAAAGCCAAGAGGGCAAGCTAGCCCATTAAATGTGGGGATCTGTCCTTGATAAGTTGGAATACTGGGCTGAATTGAGTAATGGGGACTTTAATAGATAGAGGTAAATAAGTGAAAAAAAAAAAAAAAACCAGACTGGACCATGTCCAAGATGGGGGAAGCCATGACCAGAGAGTCATGTATCTGGAAAAAAATTCTGAGGATTTTAGGGGAATGTGAAATCAACTTGAATCAATCAATAGTTATTGCAGTCCAGAAAGCCAATGAGATCAAAAGCTACATTAGGAAAGCTACTAGGTAAGATTCATGAAACACTTGTCCTGTATGGACCATACACAAAATATTGTGCTTAGTTCTGGGGGCTACATTTTAGGAAAGACATTGATAAACCAGGGATCAAGAAAAAGGCACCAGAATGTGTGTGTGTAGAAACCTTGTTCATGTTTTAAACATTGGATGCAGGAAATGGGGAATTTAGCTTGGTGAAGAGGCAACTAATTTTGTGTTCTTGTATCTGAAAAAATTTTCAGTAAAAAAACAATTAGACTTTTTCTGCTTAGCCCCAGAGAGTGGAGTCAGGAGAAATGAACCAGTTTCAAGTTTCTCTCAGTCTCCCTCTGCATTCCCTTTTCCTTCTCCATCTCCTCTTGTTCTCTAGACCACAGCTTATAGAATCCTAAGATCATAGAAGGAGAATGAGAAAGGAACTCAAAGGTCCTTTCTTCCAACCTCCTCTTTTTTTCAAATGAGTAAATATCTTCTCATTGTGGGTGACTACTGTCCATGTCATTCCAAATATGTTACAGATGCAGTGGCAGTCCTTACTTTCTCCTTTTATTATCCTTCACTCTGGACTAATGTTCCTTCTCTTCCAGTTTTCAGTTTCCTGCTTTGTATTATCATAGACTACAGCTTCATAAGCCACTCTTATTCCCTTACCATTCAATAAAGAGTAAAATGTGTTTTTTCCTTAAATATTTGCCCATTCATTTCTTTATAATTGAACAAAAATCAAATTCAGTTCCAGTATTTATATTCCAAGATATTTATGCTGTAAACCATGTATAATAAACATAGAGAAGCCAAAGGTACTCCACATTCCTCTTACAATTTGTCAGTCCCTGTTTTTTCATTCCCAGGGACTGGAGACATCTATGGCAGATGGCATAACAAGCCCCTAGTAGGTGTTTTTGGCTTTGGTTCTATTATTGTGAATGTTGCTCTGTGCCTTCTTTAGGAACTTCATCTTTCTCATCCTTTCGGGGGTCTCTTCCCTCCTTGGGACAAAGAGTCTCTGTCTTAGTGCAGAGCACAGCCAAGCCATACTTTCAGTTCAGGGCTTATTTTTATTCATGTCCCATAAATTTATCCCAGTGGATCCAGCCAAGCCCCTGGACTTTGGGACAAAAAACCCCCTTTCCTGTAGGACTGGATACTCTACTTTTGCTGAGATTCTCAGTATATTCAAGGAATGAAATACTGATTGTAATTCCAAACCAAAGTTTTCTTCAATGACCATGAAGGCATAGTGTTTGGTGATTTAAAGATGCATAAGCAATCCATACTTTTTCATGTTTGACATTGAAACCTGGAGGAAATAATACATAGAATTCACAGAAGTGAGTGATATTGGAAGAACCGCAGAATTGGAGCTGGTTGAGAGGTTGGAAAACTTGGGTATAAAATCCTTTTATATCATTTGCTTATTGGAAGGATGTTGGGCAAGCAGCCTGACTGGCCTCAGTTTCCTCATTTGTAAAAGGAGAGGCCTGGACTATATGTTCTCTAAGGTCCCTTTCAGCCCTAAATCTTTGACTTTTGAATTTCTGTGGTTTTTGGTTTGGTTGCTTCTCATATTCAAGATGGATGAGTTTGAGAATTTGGGAAAATGAAGGAAATAATTTGTAATTATTCTCTTGTTTGTGCTTCCAGCACATTTTAAACTTCTTCAATGTGTTGATTTTATTATACAAATTAAAGGCAAGAGGAAGAATGCCTTGGAGATTCAAATTTAATTAATTTATAAGTGAAAATGTATCTGATAAATAAGCAAGCTATGCAATCCATTCTTTGGCACAAAATTAGTTAGCAAAATTCAAATTCTTTTGACTGAAAAATATTTTAACTGTGTGGAAACTTAACCACTTGGATGGATCTATGATTTCACACATACAGGACTTCTCTCCAGAAGCACAGAATGTATCCCAGCCAGACCTGCTCATTCTGTGGAGTCGTTTTTTTTTTTTTTTTTTTTTTTTTTTTTTTTTTTTTTTTTTTTTTTTTTTTTTTTTTTTTTTTTTTTTTTTTTTTTTTTTTTAATTTTCATTGACTTGTTTATTTACTTTTAGTTTGTAAGATTCAGTTTCACAATCGCTTGGGTTTCAAATTTTTTCTCCTCCCTTTCCCGGGCCCCATGGCAGCATGCAATCAAGTATAGGATCTGCAAAAACTTTCACATTGTACAATAGTCTGGTTGTATAGAAGGGTTGTAATCGATGAGTGATCACTGGGAAAAAAGAAGGAAACACAAACATGGAAAAGAGCGATAGCATGTATTGTTTCAGTCTCCATTTAAACTTTAGTCTTTCTAGATCTTTCTCTGAATGTAGATATCTCCTTCCATCCTGAGATTTGTAGAGTTGTCTTATAACTGTGCATTGCTGAGAAGAGTCCAGTTTATCAAGCTTGGTCACCACACATGCAATGTGTCTGTGACTGTGTACACATTTCTCCTGGTTCTGCTCTTCTCACTTAGCATGAGTTTGTTTAGGTCTTTCCAGGTGGCTATGAAGATCGTCTCCTCCCCATTTCTTATAGCACAATAGTATTCCATTACATTCATATACCACAACTTGTTTAGCCATTCCCCAATTGATGGACATCCCCTTAATTTCCAGTTTTTTGCCACCACAAAGAGAGCTGCTATAAATATTTTTGTACATATGAATCTTCCTCTCATTTCTATGATCTCTTTGGGATACAACCCCAGAAGTGGTATTACTGGGTCAAAGGGCATGCAATTATTTATAGCCCTTTGGGCATAGTTCCAGATTGTTCTCCAGGATGGTTGTATCAGTTCACAGCTCCACCAACAATGCATTAGTATTCCAATTTTTCCACATCCTCTCCAGCATTTGTCATTTTCCTGTTTTGTCATCTTAGCCAATCTGATTGGTGAAATGTGGTACCTCAAAGTTGTTTTGATTTTCATTTCTCGAAACAATAGTGATTTAGAGCATTTTTTCATGTGCTTAAAAATATCTTTAATTCCTACCTCTGAAAATTGCCTGTTCACATCCTTTGACCATTTGTCAATTGGGGAATGACTTGCATTCTAACCAATTTTACTTAATTCTCTGTATATTTTAGAAATGAGGCCCCTATCAGAGACACTGTTATAAATATTCTTTCCCAGTTTCCCACTTCCCTCTTAATCTCGGTTGCATTGGCTTTCTGTGGAGTTCTTAGTCTCCTTACAAATCTTCACACAAGGGGCCATCCAAGAAACTAGGATCCTTCTCTAGGCCTTTTGAATTTTTGAGGGGCATCAGTGGATCCTCCATGGTGGTCTGCTAATTGTTTCTGTCTTTTGCTACTCCCTCACCCCCTGCAAAAACCTTCCCAACAATTGGAACCTTCCTAAAATGAAATGGACTTTTTTTTGGAATGGGGTAAGATCTTTATCTGTGAAGGTCTTCTAGCTCCAGGAGTTGGAAATTATCTCTTAGATATGATATAGTGGGAGTTCTCTTGGTGTCTGTGTGGCTCTAGAAGTCCCTTCCTATTTCCTGTTTCTGTTATTCTACAGTTTTTTGATGTATAGGCAGTCCTCCTTCCATTTCAATTCTTCATTATATATCTTCTTTGGTCAAGTAAAACATCTTTGGTGAGAAACAGTGTTCCTGTATTATTGCACACATAATATACATCAAAAGAAGGTCATTACACTGGGTAACCTTTGTTAGATTTTCCTAGCAATTTTCTCTGATTCATCAGACCTAAGTCAACTTTCATAATGTTCCCTCTTAGCAACCAGAGGTAGCATTCTGCCATGGTCAGATCCTGTCTCCCCCAGGTAGGCAAAGAATTCTACTTTCCCCATGCTGTTGTTTCTAAAAGAAAATGCTAACATATTTCTGGGTGAACTTCACTCAGAAAGTGAAGGAGGAAATGGCTTTTGCTGTTAAATATTAATAATAGAAACAATAATAAGAAGAAGAGGGGAGAAAGTCTAGGACAGTGGTTCTCAACCTTCCTAATGCCTCAACCCTTTAATACTTGGATGTGGGCCTATCTGCATGTGGGCAGACCTGCCTGGAGATGGATAGAGGAGCAGTGTCTTGGTTCCTAAGACCATTGGAAATATGTGTTTTCCTACGGTCTTAGGTGACCCCTGTGAAAGGATCATTCGACCTCCAAAGGGGTCATAACCCACAGGTTGAGAACCACTGGTCTAGGGGAAAAGTTTTGAAGGAAATAAATATTCAGGAGTTTCATTTGTGGAAAAAAAACAAATCCTATTATAAAAACAACAGGAATGATGATTGAAAAAACCCAACGCTTCAAATATTGGCATTTTTGTTGCTGTGAGAGCTCCCTCTGCCAAAGTAAATTGCAGCCTCTCCATAAACTGGATGACAGTCCTTGGAAACTGATATGACTGAAACATTCTTCCCCCTACATATAGCCTTGTGATGAACTTCTCCAGATTTAGCAAACCTGATCTTCATTATAAAGAGAAAGATTTGTAGGACAAGAATGTGATCAGGCAATACATGAAATTACATCTCTTGGGAAAGTCTTTAAGATGGAGAATAAATTCAGCCTATATTGAATGGGAAGAAGGGGACTGGTGGAATGTCATTTGGGACATTGTAAAACATTTTGAATGGCCTTAGACTACATACTCTTTTCTCCCTCAAGTCTATCTTTTTGACTTTAATCTTTCAGTCATTCTACTCAGCTATGAATAACAGAACACCATAGTCATAGACAAGTCACACCTTGTAAATGCCCAAAGGGCAATGGAGAGATTCAGGTCAGTCCATACAGACTGTAGCATGTTACCAACAGTGGCTTCATCTGAGAAACTATATAAATGGCCTTCTTGAGGATTTTTCATACTGGGGTGGACAGAGGGATAGATGGGGGAAGAGGGTAGATGTCTACTGAATGATGGATAAGAGATGGTTGATTGAGTGTTGCCTATGAATCCATGAAATATTAAATGAACCAAAGGAGAACTTGATTGGATTATGTGGGTCATCTGGGTAGTATTTATGGGAAGTTATGTATATTAATTATGCAGGATAAGAAGGTGTACGTTGGCTTAGATTGATATGACTGAAAGGAGTACCTTCAGTAACGTGATCAGGAATCCACTGAAAAACTATTTGTAATTATTGGCTTATAATTATAGGGTGTTTTTTTGGTTTTCAGAATACCTTTACAAACTTCAGCACGGCAATACTTCCATGAATCAGTGAATTCATTGATAAGGATAGTTTCTCCATTGACACACTGCCACCTAGCCATACCTTCATATTTTGTGTGATTTTTACCCATATTGTCAGAGAATCCACTTAACCCTTTGACTATTTTGTGTATAACAGAACATTGCTTGAAACTTATATACTG
This sequence comes from Pseudochirops corinnae, assembly GCA_028646515.1. Lineage (NCBI taxonomy): Eukaryota > Metazoa > Chordata > Mammalia > Diprotodontia > Pseudocheiridae > Pseudochirops > Pseudochirops corinnae. The sequence continues at coordinate 8,512 of JAQQSV010014918.1, forward strand.
CTTTTCCACTTCCTTTTATGGCTATATATATATTTCTGATGATGTCTCATAAGCCTGCTTCTGAATGCAAGTCATCATTGGAAATGCACCACAGCCGATCTGTGACCTGCATGAATTCCTCCATTGTGTACTTTGATCTTCCCAACTGTCTTCTAGGTGGGTAGATACTATACCCTCTAGAATAAAATGAACAACCATTTAAAGGAATTATTATTCTTCTGGTCAGGCCTTCAAGGACCAGAAGTCAACTTTACTTCATAATAAGACATTTAAAGTAGGACTTAAAAAATAAAAATATTACAAGAGAGTAAGTGATGGGACCAAACAAGACTCAGCTAGAAGATTCTGAGAAATTAAATGATAGCATGGCAAGGAGGTCTTGAAGGGAGCACTAGGATGTGGATTTCCTGCCTAGTGCATCTACCATCTTATATGTGGCCTCATTAATTGTATTTACTGAACAACCTTTTCCTATCCTCTCCCTCTACACCTTGTTTTTCTGTATTAGTGACCTTTGATCAGGTTCATATGCTTGAAAAGAAGACTAGGTGGGTAGGAATGACCTATATACCTGGGTCACCTTCATGGTGGATGAGGAGTACTGTCAGCACAGCCGAACCATCCAAGACGGATTGTAGAAATGACTGGAGTCACTGGGTAAACTGATTCTGTGGGCATGCATAGATACAGCCAGATTTGAGAGGCAACATGTTATAGTGGACATGGTATCAGGAAGACTTATGATGAGGTGTTATGTCTTTCACTTTGTTTTTGTTTTTTTTTTTTTTTTTTTTTGGTAAATTTTAAAAATTTATTTTAAACTTAAATACAAAATGAGAAAAGAAAAAAAAATAATGCCATGTCCACAGCAGAACCTGAGAGAATTCAATATAAAACAATCAATTTCCATTTCAAGAAAACCTATAGAATAAATATTAGACATTGTTTTCGAAGCTGCCCAGCTTTTCTTTGCTTCCTTGTAGGTTTTCTTTTGTTCTCTACTATGCACTTTTTACTTTAGATGTCTCTAAACATATACATCAATGCACATATACTCATTCACATATATGTGAGACTGTACTATGCTTATTGCCACTTATGACTCATCTCTGAAGGCAAATAGCATCTTCCTTTACACATCTAAGTTTTCCATGTTTTTCTAAATCAATGAACTCATCATTTCCCACAGCATAGCAATATTCCAACCCAATCCCATCCTAAATGAGAGATTGTCTATGCAGATTTTTTTCCCCAGAGTTTCTGCATTCCTTCTATTCTTGGTTGCATAGGTTTTATTTATGCAAGATAATTTTAATTTAAAGTAAGCAAAAATGATCCATTTTAGACTTCAACAATGCTTTCACCTTATAATACAGTGTAGGGTTGGATATTGCTGAATCTGTTTTCTTCACATCCCTTTTCCCTGGCATCTTTGAAGTTCCTGACCTTTTTCCTTCCAGATGAACTTTGTTGTTATTTTTTTCTAAGTTAGTAAGATAAGTGTTTTAGTTATATAATTGAGATGACATTGAATAAACAGAATAATTAGGTAAAATTGTCATTTTAAAAATTTCTTTGGCTTTACCTACCTATGAACAACAAATCTTACTTCAGTGATTTAGATCTGACTTGATTTGTATAAAAAGTGTTTTCTGTTTATGTTCCTATAGCTCCTGTGCCTGTATTTGCAGGTGTACGCTCAAGTATTTTATGCTATCTAGTTATTTTAAATTGTCTAAAACAATACTGAATAATATTGGTGACACAGTATAGTTACCCTATTTTTCACTTTTGATTAAATCTATTTTAGTTTTAACTTCTTTTGAGATCATGATTACTACCCCTGCTTTTTTTCCTAATAAATTCTACTCTTGCCCTTCATTTTATCTTTGTGTGTATCTCTCATTTTTAATAGCATTTCCTGAAAGCAACATATTGTTGAATTTGATTTTTAATCTACTATCAGTTTCCATTTTATGGGTAAATTCCTCCCATTCTAAGTTATAATTACTTGTGTATTTTCCTCCTTCCTATTTTTCCCCACTATCCTTCTTACCCTATTTACCCTATTCCTCCTCACTCCTCTGCTTTACTTCTACTTGCTACCTTGCCCTTCTATTGCTTAACCTACCCATCCCTATGTGTCCCTCTTTTATCCTTCCCTCCACTCTATCTCCTTGACCTCTTATTTTTTTTATGAATTTAGAAGTCTTTCATTCCCTTCTAGGTATATATGCTGTTCCTTCTTTAACACATTCCTGATGAAAGTAAGGTTCCAGCACTACTTGCATTCCCCCTACTATTTCTTCTGTGTCAGTTTTCCCGTTCATTCTTCATTTGTGTGAAATAGTTACTCCTTTGTTCTCTCCCTACACAGTTTCATTTTTTTAAATCACCCCATTATATTTAGCTCAGTCTAAGCCTATCTTCTAAACTACCCAAATAATGGTGACAGTCATAAGAGTACTGATAATATTTTCACATACAAGAAGTAAATAATTTGACCTATTAAGTCCCTTATAATTTTAATGTTTGCTTTATATTTCTCCTGGATGTTATATGTTAAAATTTCCCTTAAGTTCTGCTGTTTTTATCTTTCAGTTTGTTAATTGTCCATTTTTTTCCCCACTCAGGTTTATACTTAAATTTGCTGAGTACATTATCCTTGGTCATAACCCCAACTCTTTGGCTCTACAAAATTTTTTATTCCAAGACCAATGGTCCTTCAATGTAGTAGCTGTTAGGTCTTGTGTAATCCTTATTGTAGGTCCATGAAATTTATTTGTTTTTCCTATTGCTTCCAATATTTTCTCTTTTACCTGGGAGTTTTGAAGCTTTGCTATGATATACCCCACTCTGACACTTTCTAACTGAGTGTCCTCCAATCCTTGGTTTCCTACTCTAGAAAATGAAGGAACTGGAACAGTTGGCCTTGGAGCTCCTTTCTAACCCCAGATCTGTGGTCCTATTTTCCTATAGACAGGATCTTACTGCAGTTATGCCAATTAACCACAGCTCCATTTTAGAGAACTTTGTGTCCCCGTGCATGCCTCTTGCCCGGCTGAATTCCATTTACATGATGTGTTTGTCACCAGTTCTACATCTCAGAATCACTAAATCTCAGAAGTGGCAGAGACTTCAGAAACCTCCATTCTGACCTAGGCCACAAAAAGGATCATTTTATGACCTTCCCTATGAGTGTCCACCCAGCCTCTGCTGAAAGACCTCCAAGATGCTTTTGGTGCATTGGGCATGGATCTAAGACTTTCATGCTAAATTGGAAGTAATGATGAAGAAGAGTTTAACTAGGGAAAAGTGCAAATGTTATCAGTATCCCTATCATGGCTGCCCACAATTCTCCCTACTTGGGATGGCATTAATTTCTGGAATAATTTTCTAAAACCAAAGAAGGCAGATGCCTATGAGAAAAACAACTAGGCCTTGAGACCAAATGTTCAACTGGGGAGGTCGAGTCCAGTCTACTTCTTAGGGAAACAATTTCTTTTCCTTTGTTACTGTCTAGCAACAAACCTATTTTCCCAGGAAATATTTTTTTTTAAATTTATTTTTTTTATTTACTCATTTACTTTTAATTTACAAGATTCAGTTCCACAATCACTTGGGTTTCAGATTTTCTCCCCTCCCTTCCCCCCCCCCCCCCATGGTGGCGT
>JAQQSV010014919.1:0-12182 GCA_028646515.1 Pseudochirops corinnae
CTAGGGTTTGGTTGCTGTTCTTACTTTGCTTCTTATGCTTATTCTTACTCATGGTTGGTCAGTCCATGATTTTTTTTTTAAATCTCTGTGGGGCTCTGCTTCCAGAAGGGAAAGCTCTGTCCCAAATCGCTGGGGTCCTCCCCGCTGCCGTAGCTCTCAGGACTGCTGGGTCCCTTTCCTACTTATTTCCGGCTCACTGGATAATGAAGACTCCAGGACCAAGGCCCAAGACCATGATCCGGATCCAGGCTGCTCAACGCAAGAGCACTCGGCCTCTGAACAATCGCTTAGTCCCCCTGCTGTCTGCAGGCCGCAGGCGCGGGAGCTGCAACACAGAGGCGGGTGCAAAACCTCTGCCTTTCGCTTTCCAGCTCTGGAGGCCTTTCAGCCAGACCGCTTTTCTTCCCTGATTTCACAAGCTCCACTGACCTAGTTCTGAACACTGCTCGCAGCTGACGCTAATCCGAGGCTCCTCAGCTCCTCCTTTCCAGCCACCCCCGGGGCTCAGCCAGGGCTTCAGGCCAGGCTGGTTTCAGTTCGCAGTGCTGATATGGTTCCTCGTAGCCAAGCTGACTTTAGTGGAAAGTATATTTGTGCGCGTTTTGGAGTTCTAGGATTAGTTTAGAGTCATATTTTATGGGTATTTTGGGGTGGCTATGTGAGAGCTGTGATATGTTGCTGCTCCTATGCCGCCATCTTGGCTCCACCCCCAGACCCTTTCCAGTCTTCTTAGACATTGCTCCCCTCCTCGCACTCTGTGATACAACCATATTGGCCTACTCTTATATCTCATCTCAGCACATTCTCCCTGTCTCTCAAGGCAGGAAGGAATTCCCTCCTTCCCTCTGTTTCTTACAATCCCTGGTTTCCTTCAAGAATCATCTCAAGTGTCAAGTTCTACATGAAGGCTTTCTTAATCCTATCTTCTCTTCCTCACATCTACCAGCTAGAGCTCTTTCTCTCCCAACTACCATCTCTTAAGTATATAGTTTATACTTTTGTAGCATATGTGAAAGTATATCTCAACTCACCCTAGCAAGTCAGGCCCCAGAGGACTGGTAGGGTCCATTTCTCTTCAGGGCTTTAGGGATAGTCCTGAAGGGTGGGAATATCTTTTTTAATGCTGTAACTCAGGAACCCCTACTGGGAAGCTTCTTTCCATGACTGTCAATTGTTATCAATCATTCCATCATACAACTAGCATTTAGAAAAGGGTGTTAAATAAGGTAGTATAGTGGATACAGTTGATATAAAACACTCCCCCAAAAGTCTGTAACACATTCTCCCAAGAGAACCTAAAGAAGTCAGTAGACATTGGACTCAAGCTTAGGAAGCACATGAATCAAAGTGGTAACTCACAGCCCCTCAAAGTCATTTTCCATCATACTCAAGATGTTACCCTTTGGCATTGCGTGGCTTTTCTCCTGGGCTACTTGTAGAGCCTTGAATCTTTGACCAGCTTGTACTTAGCTCCTGAAGTAGATGTTACCATTGCCAGGACACATGTCAGGAAAAAAAAAACAACCAAATCTTCTGGTCCTCCAAAGGATGACAAGGTTCCTCTCTGTTGCCACAACTGAGTAAAAAAAGAGGGAGGAGATCTGATCAAGGTCCAAGACTCTGTTCCTCCTTCCTTCCCAATTGACTTAATTCAATTAACTAACCAGTTATTGAGTGCCTACTATGTGTCAGGCTCTGTGCTAAGCTGGAGATACAAGGAAGAAAAAGAAAGATGGTCTCTGCCCTCAAGGAGCTTATAATCTAATGGGAAAAGACAACATACAAAAGGAAACTGAAAAACAGCAGGGGAGGGGAAGCAGGGGTACCCAGCAAGGGAGCATGTTGTCTAAACCAAACTGAACTATGGATAATGGAGGGTTACCTAGAAAGTTCTGAAAGTTGAGAGCCCTCTATAAAGGAAGAGTTTACTGTTTCATGTGTTAGCCCTCCAATCAGAGAGGCGAGGCTGCTGAAGAAGTGGTGAGTACCAAAAACTGATACTCAATCTGCATTCCTTCTCAAGAGTTTGCTTGAATCTCTTGAGCCTGAACTGGTTTCACCATTTTATCGACAATCCACAGGGCAAGACCAAATTTCCCCAGCCATTATGAATACTGCCTGTCGATAATCATTCCCTTTCTCCCAAGAGCTTTCTGAACTTAATCTAAATTATCTGACTGAAAATACGTAGGCCTTATCCAAACCTTTAATCTGTTTGCTCCAATCAAGGTCCAGTCTTACCTGATAAATGTATCAGGGTTAAATGGGGTAGGGTGATTTTGACCCTAGACTTAAATTCTTTAAATATATGTTGTCTCTTATTAGAATATAAGTTCTCCTGAGGGCAGGGACTCTTTCATTTTTGTCTTTGTATTGTCAAAGATTAACTCATGCCTGATACCTAGAGAAGGATAGAGACTGAGCCTCTGATTTTTCCTCTCTACCTGCCTGACTAGGGTCTGGATGGTAGTCCTTGGAGAAACTACAAGAAGAAGGCAAGGAAAGGAGGCAGCCACTGGCTTTCCCCTTAAGTCAGTTTGGATAGAGTCTGGGCAACCTGGGAGGAGAAGTCAAAGGAGAAGAATTCCCCATGACAGTTCCTCCCACCTAACTGGCTAGGTGGGGACTGAGCAACCTGAGGGCCATCCTGACAGAATAAATGAAAAGCAAGGGGAAAAAGCACAAGGTGGAACATGAAACTTAAGCTACAATAGCTCAAGCAAATAGAACATAAAAAGGTGCTCCCTGTCTTCCCAGGCTCTTCTTATGGCCCTAACTTCAGATTCATATCTAATGGTATAAATTAATTCCCCTAAAAAGAATATTTTCAGTTGATTTGCACCTCCAACCACTTAAAGTCCTCAGTCTTTTCTTTTCAGGGGAGCTCCCAAAGAATTCACTCAATCATCACATAGAATAAATGGAATTTAATACCAGGAAATTGAAAGTAAAATGGAATGGTGTGAAAATCAAAATCTAATGTTCTGGATCTCTAATCCCCTGCTTTCTTTTTTTTTTTCATCTACCTTCTTGTCGCCACAGAAGAAACTGATGCCCCCAAAGGTCAAGTGCTGCTAAGGTCCCTCTGACTCAGAGATCACATGGGTTGGAGAGTGGAGGGGAAGAAGGTACATCTCACCACACTGTGGCTCACTCCATCTCCTTTCATTGATGATCATGGTGATCATCAGTCCAACTCACAATGTCTCTCCAGGAAAGCCTGAAACTCAGATTCTGGTCACTTTACAGGTCATTTTTGGTTCAGGCTAGCCTTGGGGAAAGAAAGCACAGACACGTGCACACACACACACACACACTAATACCCACCTGGCATTTTCTTCTTACCCCTCTTTTGATATGAAACCAATACTGTGGAAGTCAGAGAGTCAGAGGCTATAGAATCTGGCCCTTTAAGAAATCTTGCCATAATCCAAGCATGGCCTCTAGCACATCTCCTCCCCCCACCCTTTTAAACCAGTGTTTGGCAGGGGCTACCCTGCAGCTATTCCATCTCTCTTTGGCACCTAGACTTAAAGAAAAAACAAGGAGAAGACAAATTAGTGCTGAGCAGCTGGAGGCTGCTTCAGGAAGAGATTATATATAAAATTAAATTAAAATAAACAGAAGAAAAATTTCTTACTTGTAAAACACTTTTGATACCTGCGTCATTTACTTTGGGAACCTGTGCTTTCTCTTTGAAAGGACAACATTAAGAGAACAAATTACAGTTCTATAATTCCCTTTCCTTTTTGCTCTTTAACTGCCCAGGACTAATTTCAATACTTTGTCTTAAAAGGTTTTTCTAAATGGGTCTTTTCTTTCCCTGAGTTTCATTCAAAAGTCCCCATAGGCTCATGCACTACTTTCACGTTTGTGAAAACTTGTTACCACAAAACTCAAGTCAATACAGACAGGGTAGAAAGTATCTAGTGTCCAGTCTTTAACCATCCTTCCCATCTTTGACCAATTCTGTGATTCCATGGAGGAGACGGGATTCCAAAAGGCTTTATGTTTCACAAAAAGAAGAGTTTAGTGCTTTGGGCTAATTATTTCAAATTGAAACTAAATGCCCACAATTAATTTTGCCTTATGGAAAGAATGAAGGTATTTGATGCTTAGAAACCAGGAGAGAAAAAAAATAACTGTTTTCGGTCTTGAGAGAAATTTTCAAAGTACAACTTGGACCTGTTGTTCTTTTTCATTTTTATTCTAGAAAAAAATTAAAGCCGTTTTATTTGACAATTAATATGAAATGAAAGCCTTAAGCTAAATGTGACCCTTTGAATAAAACTGTAATTGTTTTATGAGATTAGGAGCAGTTGTATTGTCGCCTTTATTCTGAAGAGTTGAAGAATCTAAAATCAGAAGTTGTCATTCAGTTGTTTCACTAATGTCCTACTCTTTATAATCTCAGTTGGGGTTTTGTTGGCAAAAATACTGGAATGGTTTGCCCATTTCCTTCTCCAGATCATTTTACAGGTGAGGAAATTGAGGCAAACAAGGTTAAGTGATTTGGCCAGCGTCACACAGCTGGTAAGTGTCTAAGGTCACATTTGAACTCGGATCTTTCTGATTCCAGGTCAGGCACTCTATCCACTGTGCCATCTAGCTGCCCTAAATCAAAGGAGTAAATTCTGATCCTAGCCCTGCCACTTCCTACCTATGTAACCTTGGGTGAGTTCCCTCATCTTTCTGCACCTCAGTTTCTCCATCTGTAAAATGAGATTTGGACTGGCTGACAGGGAAAGAGTCCTTCTAGTTCTAAATTCTCTGAGCTTGTTTTTCAAAGTCAATCCTCTAGCCTTTTATATTTCTGGAAAGTAGTTTTCTCTGAATTTGACAAATACCTTCAAGGATGCTTTATAAGTATAATGAGGCTGGCTGAGGAGTGCAGCCTCTCTGAGCATGCACAGAATGCTTGAGTAATGTGTTCTCCACATGGATTCTGGAGAACAAGAAGACATTCTTCAACTGGTTCACATTTCCGAAACAATGCAGCAAAAAGAAACTTCTTTGACTGACTATGAACTGTGGAGCTTTCAAAAAGTGCTAGTCAGCCCAAGATGATCTCTTGGTTTGATTCTTTCTTGCCTGGCTGCCTGGAAAAAAAGAGATGCTACACAAAAGAGGCCTTTTCACTACTTCGTTAGAGGATGGGGACCAATCACAGATTGTGGTGCTCTGAAATCCACTTAAGGATTGTATCAGCTGAACACTCTATGCATGCTCACAAGGGCTGGGCATATTGGCTAGTCCTCTCTTATACAAGGTTGTGTAAAGTAGTATAAATGATTTCTGAACAAGCTGAGGATTTATATTTGTGAGAGATAGACAGTCCAGTTCCCTGAAATTAAAATCTACTGTAAGCAAGAGATGGCAGCTTGAACTCTCATTTTTTCAATTCAAATGGGCTGCATGCATTACAAGGCATGTTGTCAGTAGCCTTAGAGACTGGAGATGTGGGGGAAAGTGCACTGAGCCTTCAGATGTAACCTATGGAGAGAATCTACAAGATCCATGGATGTTCAGTACAAGAATTATCATTTGTGTGGGAATTGCTTCCAATGTGGTAAGGGGGGCAAAAAGAGTCAGTGTTTGGAGAGGCTCAGAGCAATGAATGAGAGACCAAGAAGCATTTCCCATACAAATGGAAGTAGTCATCTTACCTTGGAAAACCTGGGCATCCTTTTCCTCACAGAAATCTGCTCTATGTCTTCCTGAGAGGCTCCATGGAATCCAGAGCAGGAAGATGAGGGTATGTCTCTGTTCCTCATAGAAAGTGATACCGTCACTGCCACCCAGAGTTGCCCTCTGGCCTCCTGGCTGTTCCACAAATCAGACACTCCATCTTTCAGCTCTGGGCATTCTCTCTCGCCGTCCTCCATACCTAGAATATTCTCCCTCATCTCTATCAACTTGCTTTTCTGGCTTCCTTTAAGTCCCAACTAAAACTGTATATTCTACAGAAATCCTTTCCTAATCCCTCTTAATTTCAGTGCTGTCCCACTGTTATTTCCTATTTAGCCTATATATATATATATATATATATATATATATATATATCTTGTTTGAACATATCTGTTTGCTTGCTGCCTCCCATTAGACTGTGGGCTCCTTGAAGGCAGGGATTGGCTCCCCCTCCCTTTCTCTCTCCCTTTATCCACAGTGCTTAGAATAGTTCCCAGCACATAGTAGGTACCTAATAAATGTTTGGTTGATTGACTCATATATAGCACTTTCATATAAATATCATAGAAATGTCTATTATAAAGGTGCAGTATATTATAGCAAAGAGCTGGCCTCAGTTAGAACAATCTGGATTCAAGTTTTGCCTCTGATACCTAATTTCTGAATGATTTGGGGCACATCACTTTTCCTGAGTCTGAGGAAACACCAAGATCACAAGTCTCAATATGGTTATGGACTTGCATTGGTCGCAACACCTTAGATCTAGTCCAACTCCTTCATTTTACAACTGATGAAGATGAGGTCTGGGGAGGTTTAGTAACCAAGGTCACATAGTAAGTATTATCAGTGGTGGGACTTGAATCAAGTTCTTCTGATTCCAAAGCCAGTGATCTCTCCAATGTACCATACTTCCTCTTATAGGTAAGAGTTTCCTTAATGGTGAGTTTTCTGTATCCATGAAATCAATTGTTTAATAATAATAATAATAAATAAGACACCTTAAGTTTTTGCAGAGGGTTCTACATAATCTCATCTGCTCTTAACAACAACTCTGTGAGGTAGCTAATATATTTGGTAGCATTGCTCCCATTTTACAGATGAGGAAACGATGCAAAGTATATGTATGTTTACCCTGCAAGGAAATGTCAAAGGCAAGAGCTGGACTCATCTGATTTTGAGATCAAAATGCCCCACACTACCAGTGGCACCACCTCGTGCTGTCAGGAAAACTCACAGGCTCAGAGGCAGCATGCTGCTGGTGTGACTTACACCTGAACTGATATGTCCCTGCTTCTGTGGTGATATCGGTACTAGAGATCTGGGCCCTTTGATACTCTAGTGCTGAAAGCATGTGGAGCTTTAAGATAAAATGCAAGCAGAGACCAATACATAAAGTCTGAACTCACCATAAATACTCCCATCTTTTCCGCAAGATTATCACCTCCATAAAAGCTGCAAATAAAAGTCTTCCTGGATGGTGTGTTTTCATGGAATGAGGCTTGTTTAGGGGCAGCTACAGATATTCAAAATCTTTATCCATTCCCACAGAAGCCATTCTTTTAAAATCTTCACAGATGAATATATCTTTTGCTAAAGAATGCCACCTTAGGGAGACTGGATATATTAAGCTTAGATGGAAAACATTACAAGAACCTGAATATCCTGAAATACATTACTTGCCTCGGATCAAATAAATTTTGTCTCTGGTTTTGTTTGAAAAGGTGTTGCTATGATGTCTGTCTGAGTACAAAGAAGCAGAACATAGTAGAAAGGAGGGAGGGAATTTAATATAAATTGAAGCCCCAAAGTATGGAACAGAATCCATAGTAATGCTATATTTCCAGCTGTGGGAATAAGGTTACAACTTGTAGGAATGATGGAAGGAATGATAGATGGATGGATAGGTGGAAGAAAGGAAGGGAGAGAGGAAGAAAGGAAGAGGGAGAGAAAGAGGGAAAGGGAAAGGTGGAGAGAGAAAGAGAGAGAGAGGGAGGGAGGGAAGGGGGAAGAAAGAGGGAAAGAAAGGAAGGAAGGAAGAAAGAAGTACATACACATATGGAAAGATGTACATGGATGTATTTATGTATTAGCACTGTCACTGTGTAGTCAAAGGGAGACAGAATAAACATCTCCAGTCTCTTTTTCTCCAACTTTTTTAAGGGAGAGTGTATTTCCTACCAGGAGGGGAAGCAGGAGTTTGGAGTTAAAGGCCATTCCTTTCCTTAGAGAGAGGTAATACTAGGCTAATATTATAACTATATGCTCTCTTAAATACTGTTAGTCTTGGGGAGAGGGTGGGATATTCAGGTTCAAACTAACTTCTGATCACTATTTCATTAATGAGGGAAACAGGACCCCAAGATTTCTATCCAAGGCTTAACCCCTTTCCCACCAAGTACCAGTTCCACAATGAACATACACAGCGAATAGAAAAGAAACTCATTTATCCAATTATAGCAAAACAGAAATCAGAGGAGGTATACAAAGGAGCATATATGCCAGAAAATATGGAGTGAAGAAATTCTCCCATTGGGAGCAAGGTACAGATTCAATAAAACAAAAGCAAAAGGTTCAAGCAAAGCTTCAACCACAAGAGTGATAGTTTTAAGTCTCATCCAAGAGAGAGTTTCCTGAAGTCCCCAGTATAACAAGCTGGAGATGAAGGCATGATGACGACTGTCAGCTGTTCTCATGTCTTCTAATGTCTTTGCCTTCAGCAGCTTGAAGTGGGGTTAGCCTCATCTATCTTCTCTCTCAAAGCTGGAAGTCAGAAGTTCCTAAAGTAACTGTGGGGCCTGAAGCAACTTGAAGCTTGAAGAGAACTTGAAAAAGACTAAAGAGTTCTCCTCTCTCTCATTCTTATCAACCCTGCCCCCACCCTTCACACAGGCATGAGATATTGATCTCCACCAATAAGAAGAGTCTCATATCAACTGGTTTGGGGACTGGAGTTACATATATAAATATATTTTTATGTGTGTGCATATATGCATGTATGATATAAACTTTCCATGTGGATAAAAATATATTTATATATAAAGCATATGTTACATACTTTATATAGATATACAGATACAGACATATGTGAATGTGTTATATAGCTATATTTTTGACTTGGTTTCAGGGGCCGCCCAGTGATATGGCAAAGGCTGGCATCACACCTGATGACAAATAACACCAGCAACAGAATAGAACATGTAGTGTGATGCTAGATAGGCTTTATGAAAGCTTGGAGGCCCAATGATCCAAATAGGAAAGTTAGCTGACAGTCAGTATCACTGATGCAAACAATTTTCTAAAGAAGCACTTGAGAGTTATAGAATCAGAATCTTGGAGTTGGAAAGGACTTCAGAGGCCATCTAATCTCAGTAGCACCTGAGTAAGGATTTCTCCACATATAACCAACAAGCAACATCCAGCCTTCATCTGAAGACCTCTTATGAGGAATGAGGATGCATGTTGGTCTTAATCTCCAAATGACTGAATATTGGCAATGGCATCACTAATTCCTATAGGGAATAGAAACAAGAAGCATATTGCCCTAGTTGGTTTTAAAGCTTAGGATAAAGATTTGTTCTTACTCTTAAAGTTTTGGGAGTATTAATAAATAATTTTTAAAAAGCACTTTCTTTATATACAGGCACATACGTATACACATACACACACATGTACATTGCACACGTACAACCACAAACTTAGATTAAAAACTTCATGCCAAGAAGGAAGGCTGTTGACCTGAACTTCTGAACATAGAAAATGAAATATCAGTAGAAAAAATTCATAGATTTCCACTGGAAAAAGCACTAAGGCTACAATCTTCAAGACACAGTGGTTAAATTGAACAATTCAATTCAGAAACAAATTCTGAAAGTGATTTGGAGAAAGACTTTCAAATACAAAGGAAAGAAAACTAATAATACAAGATTATTCTGCACCCACCAGAAAGTATAGGAAGGAATGGAACAATGTGTTCCAAAGAGCAATGGAGCTCAGGATACAGCCCAGGGTGACCTATTGTGTGAATCTGAGCTTAACCACAAAAGAAAAAAAAGATGGATGTTCAATAATAAAGAAGAATTTGAAAGATTTTTAGAAAGAAAATCAGACCTGAAGAGATTATTTGCTTTTTAAATACCCAAAACAACAGAAATGGAAAAGAACTGAATAAAGGCAGCAGCCAAGGATAGCAACAACAGTCTCTTATAGAAGAGAGACTAGTATGAGACATCTTTTTAAATGTACACAAGGAGATGGGAGGAAGGTATAAGTCTGGTGGAGGTAACAGCAAATGGGTAGGACTATGGTATTATGGATAGAACCTAACAATATCCTGCCTACAGATGAATCAATGTTGTTTTTGGGGGGAGGGAGGATGGGGGACTATATTACAACATGAGAGGGAAAGAAGGAAACAGTGGAGCAGAGAAAATATAAGATGTGCCTAGGACAAATAGAGGGCTAGAAATAAGGGGAAGGTAGCTCCTGTGGTCTTATAAAAGAAGGGCCTTCAGGGGAGTGGGTGAGGAGGAGGAGGAGAGGATAGAAAATATGGGGGAAAGAAGGAAGCCTTGATTTGGTGGCAGGGGAGGGTTCCACTGATGAATGCTCCTTTGGATGAAGAGAGATGATCTGTGAAGGAAGATAGGGACCTTGTGCTTGCTGTGGTCTGGGTGATTTGGTGCTTGAAAAATCCACTTGTCTTTCCTGAGGAAGAATAACTAGGTGCAACAGGCACCTGGAGGAGTAGGATAAGTATCAAGGGGGTAAATTTTGAGATAGATGGAGGGGGAAGGAAATGGAGGAAGGCATAGAGAAGTGGCAGTCATATTCAAGGATATGGTGAGAGTGGGGCTCTACCACATGGCAGTGTCCTTATTGACACTGTAATAATAGGCACCGTGCTATAAGTGAGGCACAAAGGAAAGGGGGAATCCATGAGGCAAGCACTACAAGGCAGTGGCAGAAACTTCCTAGTGGGAAAAGCCTAGAATGGATACCTTGGAAGTTTTGATTGCATGAAGAGTATAGAGAATAGAGAGAGAGAAGATAATTATAGGTGCCGTGAATCAGATAACAAGCATCTAAAGTAGAAAGAGAAGGTGAATAATGAAGAAAGAGAAATTCTTTTTCGGAACTGGGTGCAAAAAAAAAAAAAAGAAATTTAAAAGACTAATAAATAAGATTAGTTGAAAGTAAAGAGAAAGGGAGAATCTACTTGACTGAGAAGAAAAAGAAAAGAGAGATTATATAATGAGATAAAAGCAGGGGGGAAAAAGGACCTAATAAACAAAATCCCAAAAGGAAAAGAATAATCAATAATAAGAGGGAATCAAGGATGAGGAGAAGAGAGACAGTGAGAATAAGGCCAACTTAAATAGAATCAGGATAAAATAACTGAAAGAACATGGTACTAAATTTGCAGCAGAAGAGGGGGAAAATCATAACTTGAAAAAATAAATATTAGAGACAAACGGAGGGGAGCTGGAGCCAAGAGGCCACACAGAAGCAGAAAAACTCTGCAGCTCTCACATAACCACCTCAAATACCCATAAAATATGACTCTAAACAAATTTTAGGGCTCAAGAACTCACAAAATTACAGAAAAACACATCTCCCACTAAAGGCAGCTTGGCAGGAAAGGCTCATTGCAGCACACTGGGAGCCAAAACCAGCCCAGTCTGAAACCCAGCTTGGCCCCAGGGCAATCAGGACAACCTGCAGCTGGGGCCTTAAGGAGAGTGGATCAGCGGCAACTGTGGTGATTTCCAGAATTATCAAGCCTAAGAAATAAGGACTAAGTGAAAGGTTAGTGGAATTTGGCTAAATTTTTGGGGAGAGAATCCAGCCAAACTGCCTCCAGGGCAAGGAAGCAGCAGAAGCAGGAGCCCTGGAGCCGCCTCCACATGGCTGCTTCAAAAGCTCCCGGCCTGCAGATTGCAGGGGGTCAAGCGATCATTCGAAGGCTAAGTACTCTTGCCTTAAGCCGCTGGAATCCAGATCACAGTGTTGGGTGGTGGTGCTGGGTGTGTTTTCAGTGAGCCAAAGCTGGTGGGGCTGCAGTGGCCTCCTAATAGCTCCAGCAGCTGTGAAAATCCCAGTGATTTGGGACAGAGCTTTCCCCTCTGGAAGCAGAGTTCCACAGAGCTAAAAAAATCAAGTATTTTCACTGGCAACATGATCAGGCAAAGGAAGCAAAGTAAGAACAGCAATCCAATTTTAGATTCCTTCTTTGGGGAGAAAAAAGATCAAAGCATGGAACGGGAAGAAGACAACACAATCAGAACTCCCACACGAAAAGCTTCCAAGAAAAAGGTAGACTGGTTACAAGCCATAGAACAGCTTATGAACGATTTTGAAAACCAAATAAGAGAAGTGGGGGGAAAATTGGGAAGAGAAATGAGAATGATGCAAGAAAATCATGAAGAGAGAGTCAACAACCTGAATGAAGAAAATAACATCTTAAAAAATAGATTAACTCAAATGGCAAAAGAGGC
>JAQQSV010014920.1:0-12182 GCA_028646515.1 Pseudochirops corinnae
CTTTCTTTCTTTCTTTCTTTCTTTCTTTCTTTCTTTCTTTCTTTCTTTCTTTCTTTCCCATCCTTAACACCAAATCACTCTGCTTCTCATTGATTGGCCAACAGTAGGTCCCATTGCCACTGTTTGCCGCCCTCCCCCATAGGCTCACAGTAAATGTAAATACTTATTGTTTTTGTTTTATCCAGAAACCCTGAGAATCTTCCCCTCTCAGATCCTTTTTTTTTTCCCTAGGTAAAGGCCATTCTCTCTCTTCCTCATTTCTTATTAAGCCCTAATCACTGAATGGGCATTGCCTGTGATTTGGTTAGCACACTATGGGCTACTGTTGCTCTAGGCCTGAGATATCCTCTTCACTATTCAGCCATCCATTGGTTTTTTGCTGAATTACCACTGCAATGTGACACTTTCCATTTCTTTAAAGGAGTTTTGAGCACTTTTAGCAAATAGCCTCAGGGCTATCTTGCTCTTTTGTGATTTTAAAACCCAAAGCTACCAGTCAGCCAATAGAAACCTTCGGATTTAGGTTAAATCTATCTTTTGAACTCCTTTGATTGTTTTTCAGCTGTCATTCTGTGATTTCAGCACCTTATTTGATGAGGACAGAGAAAAGTCTTTTCAATTCCTTTCCACTCCCATCATGCCAATCACAAGGGCTTCATTCAGCAAGAAGAGAAAGATGGAACTAGGGACTTTTTGTCCTGCATTCCTAGTCAGTGATAAAATTGATGCATTCCCTCCATTAAGAGGGACACTTACAAGCTGGGGCATATCCAAAATGCTAAATGGAATGGAATGGAAACCATGTCATATGAAGATTGCTTGAAGGAATATAGGATATTTAACCTGGAGATGTGAAGGGAAAGTTCTTTTTAAGGATTTGAAAGGCTTCTGCTTGACCCAAAATAGTGGAACTATGAGCAATGGGTACATGAGGCAAAGAATCAGATTTTGGTAGCATAAAGGGACAATGTCCTAATAATTAGAGCTGCCCCAACACAGTTTTAATGGGAAGTGGAGAGTTCTCTATCAACAAATATCTGGTAGTCTAGTGGATAGAGTGCTGGGTTTAGAGTCAGGAAGACTAAGTTTGAATCTGGCCTCAGATTCTTACTAGCTCTATGACTCCGGGCAAGTCACTTACCTTTAGTTTCCTCATCTGTAAAATGAGAATAATTGTACTTAGATCAAATGAGATAATATTTGTGAAGTACTTAGCATGGTGCCTGACCCATTGTAGGCACCAAATAAATGTTTCTTCCTTTCCTCTTACCTGTAACTGGAAATATTCAAACAGAGCTCAGATGACCAATTGTTGATGATGTTGTAGAGGAATCACCCCAAATGGGGCTCCCCAAGAATCAGACACAACTGAACAAAAAAGAAGGGTCATAGAGGTCTAGTCCAGCGCCCTCATTTTTACAGATGAGGACACTATGGGCCCATAGAGGTTATGTGTTAGGCCCAAGGTTACACAGCTAGTAAGGAATAGTGCTAATGTGGAATTGCACGCACTCTCATTTCAAATGCAATGCTTTTATAATTTTATTGTGATGTTTTTGGGAATGGCAAGATGATTTTGGCATCTCGTTCAACTCAAGGATTCTGTGAATCAGTCAACAAACACTTCCCCACTAACACACAGCAAGTGATTTTGTCTTCGACTCTTAAAATGATACGGCGTGAACTTCATCTCAAGAGGAAGTATAGTACAGTAGATAGAGTGCTGGGCTTAGATCCAACAATGCAAGGATTGTGTGACCCTGGGCAACCCATTTAACCTCTGCGAGCCTTAGTTCCTCCTTTGCAAAATGAGGACCCATGGATTGAAACCCTAGTTCTAATACTTAGAGAGTACATGACTATGAGCAAAGCAATTAGTCTTTCAAACCTCAGTTTCCCAAAATGTGAAATGTGGATACCTCTAAGTCCTACCTCACAGAATTATTGTGAGATAAGGAAGCATTGTGAAAGCCTTAAAATCCTAGAAAACATCTACGATGATGCTGCTGATGACGAGGATGATAATTTTTTCTTTTTTCCTACCTCTAAATAATTTAGTACAGTGGAAAGAGTCCTGGAAGTAAAATCAGACGGGGGGCTCAAAGCCTAGTTCATCATCAGTTATTTGTATGACTTTGGGTCCATCACTGAACCTCTGTGGGCCTCAGTTTTCTTATCTATAAAGATGAGGGGTAGGACTCAATTACTTTTAAGGTCCCTTCCAACTTCAGGGCTATACACACACACACACACACACACACACACACACACATATACTACACACACATATCTATTTGGAGGAGGGAAGGCAGGGCAATTGGGGTTAAGTGACTTGCCTAATGTCACATAGCTAGTAAGTGTTAAGTGTCTGAGGCTGGATTTGAACTCAGGTCTTCCTGCCTCCAAGGCTGGTGCTCTATTCACTGTGCCACCTAGCCGACCCACTAAATATATTTTTTACGTCCATTCTTCTTTTCCCACTGGTCTCAGAAAAAGAGTTTGATCTCTTTTTCCACAGCTCCCTTCTCTTCCTGTCTACTACACATTCACCTCTTAGCAAATAACCTCATCTTTTACTATTTGATTGATATTGGCCTCTTATGTAAGTTTCTCTCATCTAGGAGAGGCAGTATGATATAGTGGAACCAGGAAGGTCTGGGTTCAAATCCTGCCTCTGACACATACTGGCTGTGTGACCCTGGTGAGGTCAGTCAACGTCTCCTCTCCTGTGAAACAAGAGCATTAGAATAAAGGACCTCTGTGGTGTCATTCAGCTCAAATATGTGACTCGACGATCTCTTTAAAGACCATGTTTCTTTAATTACCTCCCCCCTCTTCAGGATCTTCCCATCTTCAGTCTACCCTTTCCTAATGGCTTTATTCTTCATGACAAATAGTTCTTTCTTACTTTGAAAATACTCTAGCCTCCATTCTAGAGATTAATCCATCTTTTGCATTCTTTATCTCATTTCTGGAGCAAATGCTCAACACCCATTCCGTCCATCATCTTACCCCCACTCATATCCCAATTCATTGCCATATTCCCCATGACTTCTATCACTCTACTGAAGCTTCTCTCTCTCTCAAACACATTCAATGGCCTCCTTTTCCTTGACTCCTCTGTGACCATGGACACTGGTGCTCATCTTTGCTTCTTGAGATGATCTCTGCTTTTGTTCTCTGTGACTTCATCCCTTCTAGAATAACTCCTCCATCTCCTTTCCTTATTATATTCTTTCTTTCTCCCCAAATAAAGGCATTCTCCAAGGGCCTGCTCTGGCCTTCTCTTGTTCTCTTTGTTTTTCCCAAGAGATCTTTCATGTTTTCAACCATCATCTCTATGCAGATGACTGTTCTGCGTTTCCAGCTGTGTACTAGACATTTTTACTTCAATGTTCTGGCATCATTTCAAAATCAATGACTCTCTCCCAGATATTCCTACCTCCATTAATGGTCTTTCTATCTTCAAGACTTGAAATCTCAGTGTCACTATTCCCTTAACCCCTCACTTTGCTTGAAATATATGATCAATGACCAGATCCTATTGATTCATTATTATCAACAGGCATTCATCAAATATGGCATGTATTATATGTCACATGCCAGGCATTAGCTCTGAAATTTGTCTATTTGATTTCATTGCATAGCATTCTTACACTGGTCACTATCACACTTTGATTCAACTAAATTCATTTCAATTAGCATTAAATTGTGCTTATATGGAGCATGGGCATGGTGTGCCCACACATCCTAGGTCAAGAATGACCACACACCCTCACTCCAGAATGACCATCCACTCCTCCTCTTCCCTTCAGTGGCCTATCCTGCCCACCTTCAATACAGTCCTGCAATTTTTATCACTTATTATTATTTAATTTTAATAAATAACTTATTTAATAATCACTAATTAACCAGCATCTTTTACAAAATGAATTTTTCTTGCTATCATTCTGTTTTTATTTCATCTACATTTCCCAATGCCCCACCCCCTTCTTTTCTCCCAGATAAAAAAATATAAAAATGGGGAAAAATTTTATCAAAACTAATCCATATGTTGAAAAAAAATCATAGATTCCAGATTGAAGCTAGAAGAGACCTTAGAAATCATCAGATCTAATCCTGTCATTTCACAGATGAAGAAACCGAGGGCAAAGAGGGGTTAAAAGTTGAAGAGTCACATAATTAGTATTTGAAACAGATTAGAGCCTAGGCCTTCTGGACTCAGTCTTGAAATCTATCCACTACAGTCATTGCCTTTCATTATCTAATTCTATGAGCAATGCTCTGGAGTCAGAGTCCCTTACTGTTTCAGAGAAACCAGAGCTCTTCTTAACTGGTCCCCCTGCTCCCAGTCCACAGCCCATCCCACCCCCACTCCATCCATCCTGCATTCCTGTACTGCCAGGTTAATCACCCTTTTATCACTGCTTTCATCTTGTCACTCCCTGGCTCCAGACCTTTAACAGATCCCTATTTCCTACTATATAGAGTTCAAATTCCTTAGCTTGGCATTCAGGATCTTCCCTAATTCCAAATTGCATTTCAGATTTTATTGTTATCCATTATTCCTTGACCTGAACCCTTAACTGTTTCTCAAACAGACTTTGTGCATTCCCAGCTCCAAGTCTTTGCTAGTGATGTTTCCCCAGTTTGGAATGGAAGGATCCTTTCTCCCCTCCAGCTAAGCAAATTCTAGTCCATCCTTCACATTCCAGTTTAAGTCCTATGTTCTCCATGAAACTCACTTAAAGGTAGAGTTTGGCTGGTACACAGCCAATAATGACATCTGTCCCCCCCCCTTTTTAAAAAAAAAATTAATTGATTTGTTTTTTTTTACTTTTAGTTTACAAGATTCAGTTCCACAATCCCTTGAGTTTCAAATTTTCTCCCCTCCCTCCCCTCCCCCCGCCATGACGGCATACAATCAACTATAGGATCTGCAAATACTTTCACAGGGGACATTAGTCTGGTTGCATTATCCATCCCCTTTGAACTTTTAAAGTTTTTGTCGGCTGTATTCGTTGTTTTGGTGCATATAATTTACTTTCTTGTACTGTTAATTTTTGTGTTTTTATTTCCTATCTAGACTCTAAGCTTCTGGAAGACAAGAACCATGCTTTTTCTTTTCACTTTTTGTACTCCTAGAATGCTTTTCACAGTGCCTTGAGTAGAATACACACATATATGCATACGTGCACACACATATGGAAAACATTTAAGTGCTTAATATGAACTAGAGTAGTGTGGGCAAAAAAGTAAGATTATCCTTGCCCGAAGGGACTTCGTACTCGAAGATGGGGGGAGAGATATATAGGAGGATGGTGGTCAGGGAAGGGAATTATAGTCAGGAAAGTCACAGGGATAGTGAATGGAACAATAGGACAATGGCCCGATGTACATTTCCAGAGACATTTTTGATTTTTATTGAATTCCCAAGATTTTGGAATGTACTAGAGAAAAACAGGCAATTTTTTCTCTCTTTGTCATTTTAGGCTGTAATTGTATAATCAGTTTTCTGGTGTGTTCCTGTACAAGTCAGACCAGTTCCTTTTAAGATCATTTTTTGCAGACTTTTGCATTTTTTAATTTAATATTTTAAGTAATGAAATCTGCTGCATTATTGAATCCTGCACAAGTGTTGATATTGAGGCTTGGCTTCTTTAAAATGCACTAGATGATCAATGTGCCTCAGTTTCCTTATCTGTAAAATGAGAAGGCTGGGCTGGTGGGTGCTCTAAATTACGAACTTGGAGTAGGAGAAATGGAGAGCTTGAGCAGATAGTGATGAAATCTAACAATACTGATTGATTAATTGATAAAGTTTTTTCTAGTGCTGTAAATTGCTTTAGGGGATGGTTACAGACATGATCAAGGCAAACTTAAAAAGATAAAACATCAATCAAAATGAGAGCAGGAGAAGACAAAAAGAATTCCTAAATCCTTTTCTCCCAAAGCCTGATGGTCAAACTTCATACCTAAAACAGAAGACACATTAAATTTTTTTTGAACTTTTATTGATATGTTGGTTTTTTTATCCCTTTAATTTCCAAATATGTCTCTTCTCTCTCTTTCCCAGAGAATCATGCCTTGTAGAAAAGAATAAAAAAGAAAGATGGGGGTGGGGTGGGGAAGGAATTCAGAAAAGCTAACAAATATATCAACTGAGTCTTACAGTTTACCCACACCCACAGTTCCTGTCTCAGCAAAGAAGGGAGAAAAGTGCAATTTCTCATCTCTTTAAGATATACAGGCACTGGGGTAAGGAGATTCATCTTGCCCTACCAGAAAGTCAGAGGGGTGATGGGGGAGGATATAGGAGAGAGCAGATTGGGAGAGGGGGTATACAGTGGGATCGTTGTTTTGGGGTGATGGGTAGGGGAAAGATGGGGACAAAATTTGTAACTCAAAATCTCGTGGAAATGAATGTAAACTAAAAAATAAACAAAAGTTCATTTAAAAGAAAAATCACATATAAATATGGTTGCCATTAAATAAACTTATGGTTGACCAGAAGTGAAGGACCAAGTTAGTTAATGAGGCTTTGAGTTTTGTTTTAGAGAGCAGTGTAAGAACTTCTCAGGCCAAGTTTTACTCTAGGTCTATTAGAGAAAAGCAAAATGCTTTTTAGAAAGGCATATGGTGAAGGGGTGTTAATGCTCTCAGACGTTTAGGAGTGGAAGCTTTGGAAAAAACTTTCTCAAAGAATGATAAATATAAAGAATGAAAAGACATGTAGAAAGATGTCAGTATAAATGAAATGATGAAGAGTCAAGAAGGGAGAGACAAAAATAGCAATATATATACTGACTGGGAGCGGGTAAAAGAGGTTAACAGTAAACTTCAGCAAAACTAGTGGTAATCATGATAGACAATGCTAGGACTGCTTTGTCAAAGCTCATTCACTTACTTTTCCTTTTCTAAAAATAGTGTTTTATTTTTTCTCCCAATTACATGTCAAGACAATTTTTAGAATTCATCTTTACAAGATTTTGACTTCCATTTTTTCTCCTTTCCTCCCTCCCCTCCCCTCTTCCTAAAAGTAGTTTGATATAGGTTATGTAAAACATTTTTCTATATTAGTCATAGTTGTGAAAGAAACAGATCAAAAGAACAAAATAACATGAAAAAGAATAAAGTAAGTGAAAAATATGCTTCAGTCTGTATTCAGAGTTCATCAGTTCCTTATCTGAATGTGAATAGCATTTTCCTTCATGAGTCCTTTGTCACTGTATTGGATCATTGTACTGTTGAGAAGAGCTAAGTCGTTCACAGTTGATCCTCACACAGTGTTGCTGATACTGTGTGCAATGTTTGCTGGTTCTGTTCATTTAATTTTGCAGCAGTTCACACAAATCTTTCTAGGTTTTTCTGAGATGTATCTGTTCATCATTTCTTGTTGCACACTAGTGCATTTCCATCACATTCATGTACCACAGTCATTTCACATTGTTCAGTCCTTCCCCAAATGATGGGCATCCCCTTATTTTCTAATATTTTGCCACTATGAGAAGGTCTACTATAAATATTTTTGCACATGTTGCTGCTTTTCCTTTTTTTTTTTTTTTTTTTTTTTTGCTTTTTGGAGGGGGGAAGACAGGGCAGTTGGGGTTAAGTGACTTGCCCAAGGTCACACAGCTGTCTGAGGCTGGATTTGAACTCAGGTCTTCCTGACTCCAGGGTCAGTGCTCTATTCACCGCACCACCTAGCCGCCCCTGCTTTTCCTTTTTTTTTTTGATCTCCTTGGGATACAAACCTAATAGTGGTATTGCTGGATCTAAGGGTATGCACAATTTAGTTGCCCTTTGGGCATAGTTCCAAATTGCTCTCCAGAATGGTTGGATTGGTTTACAACTATACCAATAGAGCACCAGTGTCTCAAATTTCTGACATCTCCTCCAACATCTATCATTTCCCTTTTTTTTTGGTCATGTTAACCAATCTGCTTGGTTTGAGGTAATACCCCTGAGCCATTTTGATCTGTATTTCTCCAATCAAGAGTAATTTAGAGCATTTCTTCACATGCCTATAGATAGTTTTGATTTTTTTTCATTTGAAAACTGCCTATTCATATCATTTAGCCATTTATCAATTGGGGAATGGCTTGTATTCTTATACATTTGATTCTGTTCTCTAGATATGAGGTGTTTATCAGAGACACTTGCTGTAAAAATTATTTCCCGTCTTTTTGCTTTCCTTCTAATCTTGGGTACATTGGTTTTGTTTGTGAAAAAGCTTTTTAATTTAATATAATCAAAATGATCTATTTTATATTTAGTAATGCTCTCTCAGTCTCTGTCTCTCTCTCTCTCTGTCTCTCTCTGTCTCTGTCTCTCTCTCTCAGTCTCTGTCTCTCTGAATCTGTCTCTCTGTCTCTGTCTTTCTGTCTCTGTCTCTGTCTCTCTGTCTCTCTCTGTCTATCTGTCTCTCTCTCTCTCTCTCTCTCTCTCTCTCTCTCTGTCTCTCTCATTTGGTTATGAACCTATAACTCATTTTCCTTTAAGAATTTGGATGCTATACCACTTGGTGCATATGTGTTTAATACTGATATTACTTCATTGTCTATTGGTACTTTTTAACAAGATGAAGTTTCCTTTTTTATCTCTTTTAATTAGGTCTTTTTTGCTTTTACTTTTTTTCTGAGATTGGGATGGCTACCTTGCTTTTTTGTTTGTTTGTTTTCACTTCAGTTGAAGCATAACAGATTCTGCTCCAGTCTCTTACCTTTGCTCTGTATGTATCTTTCTGCTTCAAGTGTGTTTCTTGTAAACAACATATTGTAGGATTCTGGTCTTAATCCACTCAGCTATCCATTTCTTTTTTATGGGATATTTCATCTTATTCACATTCTCAGTTATGATTACTACCTGTATATATCCTTCCATCCTACCTTTCCTCCTATTTGTCCTCTCTCTCCTTTCACCCTTACCCTCCTTGAATAGTGTTTTGCTTCTGTCTACCACCTTCCCTGTCTGCCCTCTCTTCTCTTAGTTCCCTGCCCACACTACCTCCACACCCCTGGCCCCAGACTTTACTTAATCTCCTTCCTTACTTCTTTCCTCTTTGGTAAGATAGATTTCTGTATTCAACTGATTGTGTTTATTATTCCTTCTTTGAACCAGTACTGATGAGAATAAAGTTCAAGGGATGTCCATCACACCCTCCCATCTTCCCCTCCAGTATAATAGGTCTTTTGAGTCTCTTCATGCGAAATAATTTACCCCATTCTATCTCTCCCTTCCATCTGCACCCAGTGTACTCCTCTTGATGTAAAGATTGCTTCCCATCTTTCATTCATTCATTCATGTCATTCTTTCAAATTCACCTTATACCTGTGCCCTCTATGTATACTCCTTCTGGCTGTTCTTTTAGTGGCACAATTTTTAAGAGGATGTACCCAGTTCAGCTCCATTGAATTCCTTATATTCTCTTTTCTGTTTTTACCTTTTTAGGCTTCTTTTTGTGCTAAAAGATTGTTTCACTCATCTTTTTACTGGTTCTGCCATTTCAGGATTCGTTTAGGAATGGTATTTTATGGTTGTTAGGAGGTAAACATGGGAGAGTTACAGTGATTTTACTGCTTACTCCACCATCTTGGCTCCTGGAAGTGGTCCTTTCTTTTCACCAATTAAATAATAACAAAAGGGCTAATGAGCTTAACTGTTAATGTCTATTATTGTTTTGTTGGAGCTATTCAATGATTGGTTTTATTTAGGAAAAATAACTTCATTTTGTTTGAAAAGAAAAAGAAAAAGAAAAAGGCCCCCATCTGTGGCTTTACATCATCACTATAGGTAGATTAACTCAATTCTGGTTAATGGATTTAGGACATTTTTCTCTGAAGGAAGAGAGTCCCAAACAAAATAAGATACTGAGCTTCCTTAGGGATATCAGTAATGACATTCTAATACTTGAAGTAGCACTTTACTTCTGGGCACATGCTGTGCTATGACAGGAGAGAACATTAAAAACAGGTGAAAGATGTATTCTCCCTTTTGTATCTCTGGCATTTTTTTTTATGGGGTCAGGGTGACCATCAGGAGACAGGTTGCTTAATGACAAAGACATATTTAATGGATGCCCTGGGAGTTGTAGCCCTTGGCCCTTGACGCTTATACATCTATTAGTAGAAACAATTCGTGTTCTCTTTTAAAAGAGTAAGAACAAAGTAGTTTTTTCTTGCATTAATGCTCATCTTTTCCCTAATATCCACCTTTTTCTAAAACTTGATATGTCAGAAAATTTAGTGTTTTGCTTTTTTTTAAACTTTATCACTTTAGTGAGAAAAAGTAGAATTCTGTCTTTTGTCTTTGAAAAGAATGTCACTGAGTTGTCACTATCCCAACCTTGAAGGTAGTATGGTGTAGTGTACAGAGGAATGAACACTGACTCTAGAACACCAGACTATCAGGGTTATGGTATTATTTTGTCTGGGTGACTATGGGTAAGTGACTTAACCTCATTGGGCTTCAGTTTCTTTCTGGCTTCTCTGGTTTCCTTTAAGTTTTTAGCTGGTCTCACCTTCTATAAGAAGATTTCCTTAAGCATTCTTAACTCCCTTTGCCCTGATTATTTCCAGCATATCCCATATGTATCTCATTTCTACTTACTAAGAATATTGCCTTTCCACTTAGATGGTAAGCTCCCTGAGATCAATGACTGGGTTTTTGCCTTCTTTGTATCCCTAGCACTTAGCACAGTGCCCAGGACATAATAAATGCTTGTTGAAAGTTGTGGTATATGAATGTAATGGAATACTACTGTGTTATAAGAAATGATGAATAGGAAGACTTCAGAAAAAACCTGAAAGGACTTGTCTGAACTGACGCTGAGTGAAGTGAGCAGATCCAGGAGAACATCATACACAGTAACAGCCACAGTGTTCAGTGACTGACTGATAGAGTTAGCCCTTCTCAGCAATGCAAGCCCTAAAACAATTCCAAAGGACTCAAAGTGGAAAACGGCATTCACATCCAGAGAAAGAACTATGGAGTCTGAAAGCAGAATGAAGCAGACTATTTTCTTTTTGTTTTGTTTTTCTTTCTCATAGTTCCTCCCATTCATTCTAATTCTGCCATACAACGTGACTAATGTGAAAATATGTTTAATAGGAATGTATACGTAGAGCCTATATCAGATTGCATGCTGTCTTGGTGAGTGGGGATGGGAGAGAGGGGGAGAAAATTTAAAACTTACGGAAATGAGTGTTGAAAACTAAAAATAAATAAATTAACTTAAAAAAATGCTTGTTGACTTGACTTGACATCTATTTCTGTTGAGCCTACATACAAATTACTGAAAGTGGGATAGGTCTGCATTTACTGTTCTGCACTTGTATTGACTTCATTGCCTGGTTCTTTTTGTTACTGAAGGCATGCATTTATAAGAGTGATCACAGCAATCAAGGTTTCAATCTAGATGGAACATGGAATAATGTTTTCTGTAAGTGAAAAAAACTGGTCTGAATAGCATGTAAATGCATATAAATTTGGCCTCTGACCAGTCTCTACTCAACTGGTCCTGTGAGCCTAATTCTCATTCTATGGATCTATCGAAAAGACTTGACTGGGTAGGATTACCTCAGAAAGAAGGAAAAGTAGAAGTGTAAGGCTATATTTGCAATCCAACCTATGAGGCAAATGACCCTGTCGTAACAAAGACAACTCAAAATGTCTCCAAACTCTGGTAACCTAGAATTGGATATCTTATGTTTGCTTTGACCATGGGATGATAGGGTCACAGAGGTAGCACTGGAAGGGACTTTACAGGCCATCTATTCCAATGTCTTCATGTTACAGAAGAGAAATTTAAGGACAAAGAGATGAATTAACTTGCCCAAGGTCACACAGGTAGCAAACTGGCAGGTATGGCCTTCAAACCCAGGTTTTCCAATTCCAAATTAAACAATTTTAAGTGCAAATAACTTTTTAACATCACATCATCAAATTCAAAGGATATTTTGATTTTAAATGCATTAAATAAAACTAGAATTTATGAAGAAAACCAAACATAGTGAAAGACAATTATCCTACCGATAGAAAAACAAGTTCATAAAGTAATAGTCCTAGACTATGGGAAGAACACCAGCAAAGAGGAAAGAACTAAGTTCTTAATACTGATCCTGGATATTTAAGTGGGTAATGTTTTCAAAGGCTCTGAAAGGCTCTGTCTACATAGGGTTTCT
>JAQQSV010014921.1:0-12182 GCA_028646515.1 Pseudochirops corinnae
GCAGTATTTTCTCCTTGACCCGGGAACTCTGGAATTTGGCTATAATATTCCTAGGAGTTTTCTTTTGGGGATCTTTTTCTTTCTTTTTTTTTTTTAACTTTTGTTTATTTTAGTTTATATTATTCATTTCCATGAGATTTTGAGTTACAAATTTTCTCTCCATCTTTCCCCTACCCACCACCCCAAAACAGCGATCCCACTGTATACCCCCTCCCCCAATCTGTTCTCTCCTATGTCCTCCCCTATCAGTCCTCTCTGGCCTTCTGGTATGGCAAGATGGATCTCCCTACCCCAGTGCCTGTATATCTTAATTCCCAGTTGCATGTAATTAATTATACACACACACACACACACACACATATATTTTTTAACATTTGATTATAGAACTTTAAATTCTTGATTCTTTCCCTTCCTCCCTCGTCACCCACCCTCACTGGAAAGAAAAGCAATTCAATACAAGCTGTACACGTGTAGTTATGCAGAACATCTCCACAATGGACATATTGTGAGAGATTGACTATATTTCCCTCCTTCCTATCCCGCCCCCCCACCCCCATTCTATTCTCTACTTTGTCCCTGTTTGGGATCTTTTTCAAGAGGTGATTGGTGAATTCTTTCAAGTTCTATTTTGCCCTCTGGTTCTAGAATATCAGGGCAATTTTGCTTGATAATTTCTTGAAAGATGTTGTGTAGGCTCTTTTTTTTGATCATGGCTTTCAGGTAGTCCAATAATTTTTAAATGATCTCTCCTGGATCTATTTTCCAGATTAGTGGTTTTTCCAATGAGATATTTCACATTGCCTTTTATTTTTTCATTTGTTTGGATTTGTTTTATAGTATCTTGATTTCTCATAAAGTCATTAGCTTCCATTTGCTCCAATCTAATTTTGAAGAAATTATTCTCTTTAGTGAGCTTCTGAAATTCCTTTTCCATCTGGCAAATTTGGCTTTTTAAGGCATTCTTCTCCTTGTTGGCTTTTTGAGCCTCTTTTGCCATTTGGGTTAGTCTATTTTTTAAGGTGTTATTTTCTTCAGTATTTTTTGGGGTCTCCTTTAGCAGGCTGTTGACTTGTTTTTCATGATTTTCTTGCATCATTCTCATTTGTCTTCCCAATTTTTCCTCCACTTCTCTTACTTGATTTTCAAAATCCTTCTTGAGCTTCTCCATGGCCTGTAACCAGTTCATATTTTTCTTGGAAGCTTTTGATGCAGGAGTTCTGACTTCATTGTCTTCCTCCTATTCCATGCTTTGATCCTTTTTGTCCCCAAAAAAGGATTCTATGGTCTGTTTGTACTTCCTCTGCTTGCTCATATTGCCAGCCAATTACTTGACTTTTGAGCTCTTTGCCATGGTTGAACTCTGTTTCCAGTGTGGAGAGAGTTTTATCCTAAGTTGTTGGGATTTTCACAGCTGCTGGAGCTATTAAGAGGACACCTTCTCTGCAGACCCCACAAGCTCTGGCACACTAGCCACACACTCCTGGACCACCATCCAAGACCACAACCTAGATCCAAGCAGGTTAAAGCAAGAGCAATTACCCTCTGAATGTTTGCTTGGTCCCCCTACTATCTTCAGGCCAGGAGCTCTGGAGGTAGCCAGGCACCAGCAGCTGCAGCTGCCACTCCTCTGCCACTTCTCATCCTGGGGACAGAGGCCAGACCACACTTCTCCACCTAGTTCCAACAGAGTTCCTGACTGACCTTTTACTTTCTTTTTTGGCGTTTTTGGGTTGAGAGGTCTGGACACTGCCACAGCTGCTGGCAATGCACTCTCCTGAAGTCTGCTGTGGCCATTACTGGTCAAGGCTGCCCCAAGTCTGGAACCATGTGGCTCACATGAGACTGTGTTCAGCTCCCAGCTTGGTGCGATGGACCCTTCCTGTCAGCCTGCTGGGCTGGCTTCAGTGGAAGATTTGTTTCTCTCTGTCACTTTGTGGGTTCTGTAACTCTGTTTAGACTCATTTTTTTACATGTATTGGAGGTTGTAGGAGCCGGAGGCACATGGAGGTCCTGCTTTTACTCCACTTCAGGGATTATGATTTGTGTGTGTGATAGTCATGGCCACAGTGCATTTGTTTCCTGATGTAAGTTTAAGTCCCTTGATTTATAGCCTCTTGAGACTAAAAAGGATCTTTGTGCCCTCCTCAGGATGGCTGATTACTGCTACTTTTGGATCCTTGACTACTTTGTTATTGTCAAATTCTTGGAAACCCTAAGCTCCAGGAACACCCCCTGACTATTTCATGTATCCCAGTCCACTTTTAAGAATATGATCAATGAGCCCTAGTCAGTATGTTGTGCTTGTACAGGACAAAAAGGGGGAGTTGTGGGCCTGACCCCACTGTGCTATCATCTGCTAATGACCCTCCATCATGTACCTGAACCAGTTTTCTGCGTGACATTGCAAGCAGCCTAGAATAAAGTGTCAACATGTCCTATTTTGCACCCTGATTCCAAGAACTGGTTTAACTGCAATATCCAGAGTTGAATGGAAAAAGAAGTGTGAAGTAAGATCCTAAAAACAGATGCACCATCCCCACTCTTCTCAGTACTGCCAAGCCCTTTGAAAACACTGCTTTCTTCCTGAATAGTGTGACTTTGTCTGAGCAGGTGAGCAACCTTCAGTGGCAAGCTCAATAAACCTTGCATTGGTTTAACATTTCTGGTCCCATTACTTAGTTATTCCTGTTTCCTCACAGTGGTTATGTTGAGAATGAGGGATGGCTGATCTGTGATCTTCCTCATAATGTAGATTCTGGGAAGAATTTACCAGTGGAAGAATGTGTCTACAGGAGTAGAGGGGAAAGGGAACAAGAATTTATTAAGGATTTACTATGTGCCAGGCACTGTGCTAAGCACTTTACAAATATTATCTTATTTGATCCTCAGAACAACCCTTGGGAAGATGGTACTTTTTATTATGATTCTGATTTTATAGTTGAGGACACTGAGGCAGACAGGTTAAGTGACTTGCTCAGGGTCACACAGCTAGTCTGAGGCTGAGTTTGAATTCACATTTCTAACTGCAAGCCCTGTACTTTATCCACTGAGCCCTCTAGCTGCTGCATGCATCAGGAGGCAGCTGATATATGATAGCAAAGTCTGGAGAATGAGTGATGGCTGGTCTAAGCTCTTTTCCAATGGAGATTCTGGGAAGAATTCACTAATGGAAGAAGAGGACGCTAGGAGATGAGTCAGGAGGCAGGGTTCATTCTCTCTTGAATCCATATTTGGCTCTCTTCTCTGCTGCCAATGATGAAGTGGCTTAAAGTGGCTTCCTGCCCCTGACTTTTGACTGTCTTGTCTTGTGTGTACCATGGTGGATGTGGTATCTCTTTTCGGGCAAGTTGCTGTGCAAGATGGCATAGCTGATATCAGAAGGGAGGAGAGAAAAATGTCTCCCCATCCCTTCTCCCAGGAGGCTGGTCTTATAAGAGCCCTCAGGATCTAGCTAGTATTTGGCTAATCAATGGAAAACAGTCTCTCTAATTCAGGAAGAGTGTTAAAAGAAATAGTAGTATATAGACTCATTCTTGCACTTAGTTTAGCATAACAATAATACCAGTTACTTCTATTATTGACCCCTTACCTTCTGTGATCTCATCAACTGAGATGAGAGAGGGAGGGGAGGAGTCCAAGAAGTGCCCAGGCAAATTCTCTTCCCAATTAAATATTTGCAACCCTCAACCTATGAATTATGATACTTTTGGCATGTGTCTATACTTCCAATTCTGAAAAACTCTAATGGCTATGGGGAAGTTCTAGAAAGATCATTTGGTGAGCGTTCCTCCAGAGCCTAATACTAAATTGAGTAAAGTCCTTGGGGAATATTTCTTTAACAATCACAAAATTAACATCCTTCTATGGAGGTTAGAGCCTATTATAGCTGGGTGGCCTGGGGGTTACATTCATACATAAACATCATTTGACAAAATTCTCATATTGTCATATTTTAGGTGCTTATTTGATTTGACTTCTACCTTGTGTTAACCTTAAAAAATGTTTGGTTAAAGGAGACAAATATATATACAGTTACAGCATTTATTCCCTTAAAACTAGCAGACTTGTACAAGGAGCCAGACTAAGTAAGTCTGACTACTGAACAAAGAAATGAAAAAGCTTAAAAACATTTTAGAATCATTCCAATTCAGGGTGGCTGTGTCACACAAATTTATGATCCCCATAAATGTTTAATCATTGTATGAGAAAGGAATTTTCTTAATCAAATAGATAGTAAATACAATAAAACAAGAGAGCCGACAAAGTGTCAATTGAAACTATGATTCAGGATATCTGTGTTTTCTTTACCATTAGCATTCCATAACATAATATATGTCCAAAAAATATTAAGATAAGGAAACTCAATTTACTCAAGTTAATGCCTCTAGTTAAGGGTCTCATCCTTAAGGGCCATAAAGTAAGCCTCATCTGCTTTGTTGACATAAGGAGAGGTATTCTCTGAGCTCACTCAGAGAGCAAAAACAAAGCAGGGTCTGTTGGGAATTTATGATCTCAAGATGTCTGTTTTCCTTCTGAATGGAGTATGTCCCAAGATAGGGGAAACCCTACTTCCAGCCTTATCTGGTCTCTGGAGTTGCTGACACAGAAAAAGGCGTTTTAAAAGTAAGGCAAAGCAGTCTACTTGATTAATTCAGACTTTGGCCAAAAATATGATATTTAATGATTATCACTTGTCTCCTATTTGCAGTCCCCCTTCTCCGTGGTCAGGGTCCCACCCAAGTTCAGCATCCCAGGCCCTCTATGTAGGTTGCTCTTAAGTAGCATCTGCAGTCTCCTTGAAGCATAGAGAGCACAGGGAAGGTCATTTGCCTGCAGACAGTCCCACAAATCTTCTCTTACTCCATTCTAAATCTTTTTAGTAGGGAGCTAACAGATAGACTATATTCCTTCCTGTAGCTAGAATACTTTGCAGGGCTATGCAAAATCCATGAGCAATGCATGCAATAGCCAAGCCAAGTATAGTCACATAACAGGTTGCTTCAGTGGTTAAAGGTCTAACTTTTATGCATATATGCATATCTGTAGAACAAAAGCAAATATGCAAAACAGTAAAACAAATAACATCAGTAGGTCTACGTAACAACAGGACATGCTTAAATAGCAGTTTATACACAAATAAACAAACTGAAAAACCATGCATAGCTGCCAGATATATCTGCAACTCATCCATGATACTAGCATAGGTGCAAATGAACAACAAAATTTTTTAAATTACTCAAAACATGCAATAATTAACACATGCATTAATGAACACATGCAATTCTATGTAAAGCACATATTACATGGATAAACATCAGTATTGCCATCTACCTGTGTGTGTAACCACCTCTCCAGTTTCCCCTCTAACTTGATTAAGTCTGGTCACAGGTTGAATTAACCTAGTCCTTTTGTGACTTGCTGACCTGCCAGCCCCTATACTTGAGTTAGTTGATATGAGCTGATCATCATCCTCATCAGAAGTATTAGTCTTACATACTTAAACTTGAATTTGTGGAGGGTACAGGCTGGCTGGCAATGTTACTACATTTGGTAAGGTGTCTCTGTCAACTAAGAATCATTAGAACTGAGTTTCT
This sequence comes from Pseudochirops corinnae, assembly GCA_028646515.1. Lineage (NCBI taxonomy): Eukaryota > Metazoa > Chordata > Mammalia > Diprotodontia > Pseudocheiridae > Pseudochirops > Pseudochirops corinnae. The sequence continues at coordinate 5,595 of JAQQSV010014921.1, forward strand.
AGGCAAGAAAGGCATTGCCTCTGGTTCCTCTTCCCCATCTGAAATGGTTGTGGATTTTTTTTAAATTTGAAATATTTGTTTAGACAATCTCTGGATAGTTGGCAACTGGTCTTTGGCTCAAAGTGTCCTTCAGACTCCATCTGCTCATCTGGGAGTCCAACTAATTCTCCTATGGTTAATAAATGGTTGTAGTAAATTGTCTTTATAGGGTCTCTGCCAGTCTCTGGGCTATTCTATAAATGTGCAAACGACCCAGCTTTTCTATATCTAGGCATTAAACTTTCCATTCATCTGCCAACTCATGTCCTAGGAACACCAAGATTTCTCATCAAGACTCTCGTTGAATTTATGGAGGGTGACAACAAACTCAGCATCTTCCCATCATTTGATTTTGTCAGAACTCGTCTGAGCTGAAGTTGTAGCTAGGTGGTAAACTTCTTTCATCTTCTTTCTCAGGCAAGATATATACTGCTTGTGATTCTGTGTGTGTTTATACACACCTATATATACATAGATATACATATAAACATATACATATACATATAAGTCATACATATAAACATGATATATTTATATATTTTATATATAATATATGATTGCATACTTATAGATTATAAATACAATTACATATATAATGATACATAATTACATATAATACACACATATATAAAAATTACAATCACTGCTGGACCCAAAGGGCTTTACCCTCTCCTCCTTTGAGAACTGTTTTCCCAGGACCCCCTCCAAGAACGCTGGCATGAGGTGATGAGGTTTAATCCAGGGCAAACAGCCTCTTAATGAGATTAGGCTCCTTTTCTCAGCTCTTTACTTTTCATATCTCAACCTCAGAGCCTCAGGAGAAACTACTTAAAGTTTAGGTTTTTAGTCTAGAGTCTTCCCAAAAGAGGAACAAGAAAGTTATCTAATGTGTAATATAGCACAGGCAAAGGAGATCTAGTTATTTCTTCTACATAAATATGTCCATAGCTATCTTTCTATCTCTTTGTCTCTCTAGCCTGGTCTTTCTCCTGAGCTCCAGTCCATATCACCAATTGTCTGTCAGACATCTCAAAATAGAACTTAATATCTATTCCACCTCCAATCTACCCATATTTCAAACTTTCCTTTTGCTATTTTTAATTTAATTTTTTTGTTTCTTTTTTTTTTTTTTTTTTTTTTTTTGCATTTACTAAGATGATATGATGAGTACAAAAGTATAAAACAAATTCCCTGCACTAGGGGCATAGTCTCCCTTACTTGGTTCCTAGGGAGAATAGGCTCAAACTTAGAGTAACTGCTACAAAACAAAATTTACACCAAGAGTTAATTTCTTTTTTAATATTATATATATTTTTTTCAGGTTGAAAAATATACTTTCTCACTCAACCACCCCAACCTCTCTTCCCCACTTGAGAATTAAAGAAAAACAAAATTCCTGTTATAAACATGTACAATCAAGCAAAACTAATTTCTACATTACTTATATACAAAAAAAGTACATTTCATTCCACAATTTGAGTCCTTCACATCTCTATCTGGAAGTGGATATCATGTTTCATTATGAGTTCTCTGGAATTGATGTTGGTCATCGTATTAATCAGAAATCACAACTCTTTTAAAGTTGTTTGTTTTTACCATCTTTTTTGCCACTGTATAATTTGTTCTTGTTCTGTTCACTTCACTCTGTATCAGTTCATACAAGTGTTATCCTGTTTCTCTAAAGCTATTTCTGTCATAATTTCAAGGGGCATCTAGGTGGTCCAATGGATAGAGCAATGGACCTGAAGTCAGGAAGACCTGAGTTCAAATGCAGCCTCAAACATTAACTCTTTGACCCCAAGCAAGTCACTTAGCCTCTATTTACCTCAATAGTAAAATGGAGATAATCCCAAAATTGTTGTAAAGATCAAATGAGGTAATATTGTAAAGTCCTTTGTGTAGTTCCTGGCATAAATTAAGTGCTAGTTATTATTTCTTATAATACACTAGTATTTCATCATATTTATATACCATAACTTATTCAACCATTCTCAATTGATGGGTACTCCCTTAAGAGTCCCATTCTTCGCTGCCTCAAAAAGCTATAAATAATTTTGCTTTGCTTAGTACTAATTCTTCCCTTAATTTACTCGCACTCTTAATTCCTCCCTCTCCTCTTTTTTGCTTTCTCAGTTCTGTTTCCTGTCGAATGAAATGTATTTCTGTACCCATGTCTGTACCCATGTGTGTATTTTATCTTCCTTTGAGCAGTTCAGATGAGACTAAGATCCAACTGTAAGCTCCCCTCCCCTCCAAACCACTCCTCCTTGTTTGTATAGATGTTTACTAGATAAATGTAGATGTATAGATAATTTTACCTAACTATCCTTTCTCTATACTGCCTCCTTCACCCACTAGTGTATTCTTCTTTCCTTTTCTTTGCACTTGCTTTCTTTTCATCAAGACATAACAGAACCACTTTCAGATTAGACTCACTCTATGACCCTAGATGGTAGGGTTTGGAGGGGACACATGTACCATCTTTCCATATCTGAATGTAAGTAGTTTATCTATGTTTAGTCCCTTATGCTTATTCACTTATATATACCTTTTTTATGCCTTTCTTAAATCCTGTGTTTGAACTTCAATGTTTCTACATAGCTTTGGTCTTTTTTTTTTTAATGCAAAGTCCTCTATTTTGAAGTCCTCTATTTCATTAAAGATTTATTTTTGCTGATTAAGTTATTTGTGCTGTAAGACTTTGCCTTTGTAATGTCATATTTCAAGTTCTCTGCTCCTTTAGTGTAGTGGCTGCTAAATCATGTATAATTCTAATTATGGCTCCTTGGAACTTGAATTTTTTCTTGCTGGTTGTTTACAATATTTTTCTTTGACCTGGAAGCTCTACATTTTGAACATGGCATCCCTGGGAGTTCTCATTTTGGGGTTTCTTTTAGGAAGTGGCTGATGGATTGTTTCTATTTCCACTTTGCCTGCTGGTTCTAAAATAAGTGGGAAATTTTCTTTTAAGATTTCTTGAAACAAGATGTCTAGCTTCTTTTTTAGGTTATGACTTTCTTAAATGATACTTAAAATTTTTTCTCCTTACTCTATTTTCTAGATCAGTTGTTTTTGCTAAGAGATATCTTACATTTCTTCTATTTTTCAGTCTTTTGACTTTGTTTTAATATTTTTTTGTCTCATGGAATCATTGGTTTCTATTTGGTTCATTTTGATTTTTAGGGAGTTTGTTGTTTGGAAAATATTTTGTACTCAAACTGTTAATTCCCATTCCAATTCTATCTTCCATAGCTATCATTTCTTTTCCCAAAATTTACTCAAGTGCTCTCATTTAATTTATAAAAATATTTACAAACTCTTTGTGAAAAAAGTTCTTGCTTCATCTCTTCCAGGAATTCTCATTGAATTTGTATCTAAGGTTTATTTTTCTGTGAGGCTTTGCTTGTAGATATTTTAAAGTCTTTCTCTTCTTCTGGGTTGTATCTTGAAGCCCCTGTCACTGTCATAGCTTGTTTATTTAAAATTTAATTTTTTGTTATATTTTAATTCCAAGCTATTTCCCTCCTCCGTCTCAACTCTGCCCTAGAGAAAACCAATATTTGACAGAGATACATATGTGAAACTATGCAATACATAGTTCTATATATCAATTTTGTCTCTGTAGTAGATAGCACCCTTAATAGATCTTTTGTAGTTGATTTCAATATTAATATAAATTAAAATAGCTTTGCCATTCATATTTACTCTTCAGGCAATATTGCTGTTACAGCATTCAATGTTCTCTTAGTTCTGCTCTTTTCACTCTTCATTATTTCATGCAAGTCTTTCCATAATTTCCTAAAAACAACCTGATCATCATTTCTTACAGCATGGTAGTATTCCATCACAATCATATACCACAATTCATTCAGTCATTTCTCAATTGATGGGCATCCCCTCAATTTCTAGTTCTTTGTTGTGACAAAGAGAGTGGCTATAAATATTTTTAAAACATATTGGTTCTTTTCCTTTTTTCCTAATCACCTTAGGAAACAGATGTAATAGTGGTATTGCTAGGTCAAAGAGCATATACAATTTTATAATTTTTTGCATGTAATTCCAGATTACTCTCCAGAATGTTTGATCATTTCACAGTTCTACCAACAGTGTATTAGTGTCCCAATTTTTCTACATCCCTTCCAACATTTGTCATTTCTCCCATCATTTTAGCCAGTCTGATAGGTATGAGATGGTATTTCAAAGTTTAATTTGAATTTCTCTAATCAATAATGATTTAGAGCATTTTTTCATATAACTACAAACAGTTTCGATTTCTTTCTCCAAAAACTGCCTATTCATATATTGTGGCCATTTATCATTTGGGGAATGACTCATATTCTTATAAATTTGACTCATTTCTCTACATATTTGATGTATGAGACCTTTACTTGAGAAACTGTCTATAAAATTTCCCTCCAATTTTCTGCTTTACTTCTAATATTGTCTACATTGGCTTTATTTGTACAAAAACTTTTAAATGAAATCAAAATTATCTATTTTATGTCTCAGAATGCTCTTTATTTCTTGTTTACTCATACATTCTTCTTCTGTCCATAAATATGATAGGTATTTGTTCCAAGTTCTTCAGATTTACTTAGGCTATCTCCTTTTATGTCATGTATCCATTTTGACCTAATTTTGGTAAATGATGTAAGATATTGTTCTATACCTAGTTTCTGCCAGACTGCTTTCTAGTTTTCCCAACAATTTTTACCAGACAATGAATTCTTATCCCCAAAACTTAAATCTTTACATTTATTTAACACAAGGTTATTATAATTATTTGCTACTGTGTATTTTATATTGACTCTATTCCAGTGATCCACCATTCATCTTAGGTAGTACCAGCTAATTTTGATAAATACTGCCTCAATAATACAGTTTAAGATCTGGCACTGCTAGACCTCCTTCCTTTACAATTATTTTCCCCACTAATTCCTTTGATATTCTTGACCTTTTGTTCTTCCAAAAGAATTTTATTATTCTTTCTTGATCAATAAAATATTTTTTGGTAAATTTAATTGGCATGACACTAAAGAAGTAGATTAATTTAGGTAGAATTGGCATTTTTATTATATTGGCTCAACCTACCCACGAGCAATTAACATTCCTCCAATTATTTAAATCTGACTTTGTAGAAAAAGTATTTTATAATTATGTTTATATATAGTTTCTTGGAAGGTATACTCCCAGGTATTTTATATTGTCTATGATGCTGTAGTAGACAGAGCACTGGGCCTGGAATCAGGAAGATCTGAGTTCAAATCTGGCCTCACACTCACTAGCTGTAAATCTTTGTTAGATCAGTTTCCTCATATGTAAAATGAGCTGGAGAATGAAAGGGCAAACCCCTTCAGTATCTTTTCCAAGAAAACTCCAAATGGGGTGACAGAGAGTCAGACATCACTTAACAACGACAACAATATCACCACAGTTATTTTAATTGAACTTTCTCTTACTATCTCTTCTTGCAGGGCTTCATTGGTAACATGTAGAAATGCTGATGGTTTATGTGGGTTTATTTTGGATCCTGCTACTTTGCTGAAATTATTATTTCAGCTAGTGTTTTAATTGGATCTCTAGGATTTTCCAAGTAGACCATCATATCATCTGCAAAATGAGATTATTGCTTCATTGCACATTCTGATTCCTTCAATTTCTTTTTCTTCTCTTATTACTATAACTAACAGTTCTAGTACAATATTGAATAGTAGTGGTGATGATAGACATCCTTGTTTCACTCCTGATCTTATTAGGAAGGCTTTTAGCTTACCCCTTACAGACAACAATGCTTGCTGATAATTTTAGGTAGCCATTTCTTATTATTTTAAGGTAATATCCATTTATATCTATGCTTTTAATGATGCTTTTCATGCTTCTCAGGAATGAATATTATTTTTGTCAAAAGCTTTTTCTGCGACTATTAATATAAGTGTGTAATTTTTGTTACTTTTGTTATTGATATAATCAATTATTTTAATAGTTTTCCTCATATTGAACCAGCCCTGTGTTCCTTTTATAAATCCCACTTGGTCATGATGAATAATCTTTGTGAAATATGGTTGTGGTCTCTTAGGTAGTATTTTATTTAGAATTTTTGCTTCAATATTCTTTAGTGAAATTGGTCTATAATTTTCTTTTTTTTCTTTTTTTTTAGGTGAGTATATTTATTTTATTTTTTTAAAAATAAATTAATTTATTTATTTTCTTGTTTACGTCATTCATTTCCATGAGATTTTGAGTTACAAATTTTCTCCCCATTTTTCCCCCACCCAACACCTCAAAACAGCCATCTCACTGTATAACCCCTCCCCCAATCTGCTCTCTCCTATGCCCTCCCCCTTTCTGTCTTTCTGGTAGGGCAGATGGATCTCCCTATCACAGTGCCTGTGTATCTTAATTCCCAGTTGGATGTAGTTAATAATAATAATAATATATATTTTTAACATTTGATTATAGAACTTTAAATTCTAGATTCTTTCCCTTCCTCCCTCATCACCCACCCCCACTGGAAGGACAAGCAATTAAAAATACAGGCTGTACATATGT
>JAQQSV010014922.1:0-12181 GCA_028646515.1 Pseudochirops corinnae
AGATAGATAGATAGATAGATAGATAGATAGATAGATAGATAGATAGGTGAGAATGAATAGCAATAGGCTGAAGAGTGTGTTCTGGGCATACTTTATCTCCCTCTAGAATAGAGGTTCTTTATCTGGGTTCTACAAATCTTCAAGGGAAATGTGGCTGGATTTCAGAGGATCTGTAAACTTGTTTAAAAAAATATTTTAAGGATTGTAGCAATTTCTTTGGTGAGCCTGTGTATTTTACTTTATATGCTTAAAAACATTACTGTGGGAATGGGTCCATAGGGATCATCAGACTTTCAAATAGGTCCATGACATATAAAAGGTTAAGAAGAATCTCTGTCTTAGGTTGACATCGATTCACAAATTGATATCCCTCTTTGGGTTCACTCACTCAATCAGTTATGAATCCATCTATCAGTGCTATTATCCAGGTAATATATCTTTATCCACAAGGAGAAATGAGGGATTTTTGTCATGTATACAAAATTCTACTGATAAGAAAACTTTGCCATCTTCCATGATGTTTCAAAGATCATTGACAGAAGCTCAGCTATTATAATGAGCAGTTCTTTCAACATGATAGGATGTAGTTTATCGATGCTTGGACAGGGAGGCATACTTTTATTAACTCCTTACTGATCTTGGGTTTCAGGCATCTGTCCTTTTGAGATCTCCATACTTTAACCTTGTTGCAGGTGAAAGGGTGATCTCATTAATATGAGGGCTTCTTTCCATGATGAAAATAATAAGCCATCCAAGTGTTCTCATTCAGTGAGACTGTAGTCCATATCCTCATGTGAAACATGGGAGATCCGTCCAACATGCTAGGGGCCTCACTCTAGATCTTTTATTTTATTAAATTGATTTGTTTATTTACTTTTAGTTTACAAGATTCAGTTCCACAATCCCTTGAATTTCAAATTTCCTCCCCTCCCCCATGGCAGCATGTAATCAAGTGCAGGATCTGCACATACTTTCACACTGGACATTAGTCTGGTTGTATAGAAGGGTTGTAACCAATGGAGTGAACACTGGGAAAGAAGAAACAAAACCAAACATGGAAAAGAACGATAGCATGTAGATTGCTTCAGTCTCCATTTAAACTCTGTTCTTTCTAGAGCTTTCTCTGAATGTTGACATCTCCTTCCATCCTGAGACTTGTAGAGTTGTCTTATAACTGTGCATTGCTGAGAAGAGTCACATTGTCCAGACATCGATGGAGTATATGTGCTAATCTTTGCTTATCATTACATGGCTGCCCTACCTCTGGTCATGCATCTTTTATGATTTATTTTATGCCATTTCTTATGCATAATTCTTTACTGGTAACATATTCCTGCCTGCTCATACTTACGTATGAATAATTTCCCCTCCTTCACATTCTTAAGGCTGTTCTCTTTGGTACAGAAAAGAGAAGCAAACAATTCTTCCCTGACTTCTACGTGTTATTATAGTAGCAAAAACTGCATGGAATTACACAATTAAACACAATCTCTATTCAATTCTTTCAGGCACCAAACCTGTCAAAAACACGTGACATTGTGAAAGGTTAGTAACTCAGTGCACCTGTTGCTTTCCCCAAGACTGTTACCACTGCCCCTTCTGGCACCAACTACATCCGTGCAGTTCTATCAGGCAATATTATGTAGCAGGACAAGTAAGTACAGAGAGGTCTAATTTCCCATTGCTCAGGATCCCCTAACCTTGTGAGGGCAGGAGATTTGTGTTGCTGGTATTTTTTTCTAGGAAACAGAGAAAGAGTTGAAGATTGACATAACTAGGTTGTTCTTTCCATCTTTCTATTTAAGGGGAGAGGTCAAACATTCACCTTATAGGTCCATGGTCCATTGATTAGAAGGGAACTTGCCAAAGCTGTTAAGTTCCTTTTAAATTATAAGGTATTTTCAAAATTAAATGACCATCCACACTGTTATATTCCAGTGCACTATGTAGACTGTGGCTATGGTATATACTTTCAGGGAAATCATAGAAGGCTAAAAGAATTCATAATTTAACACCCCTCAAAATAGCATTTGGTCCACAAAATTATTTGTCATGAAGGAAGATGATCATTGCAATAGTGGCTATGGGTAGTGTTGTTCATTCTTTGTTCTCCAAGGGGAGCAATGACATCAAGAGGGTGTTGACTTGACTTGCAAGTGAATAGGATTTAAGTGAGGCAGATCTGTGAAGTCGTCAGCCTCACTCTCTTCTCCAGAGTTATCAGAGTCCAGTGGCAAGACATAGGTCAAGATGACTCAGCTGTGGGTAGTGAAGAGAATTTGGAAGAATAGAGAGAAGACAAGCATAATGGGACCAGTACTTAACCTTAACTTTGTAATCGGGATACTCTATACTTGATGTTGTCTGAGAGCTAACAGATGGTGTAGTTAGAAAGTGACAACAGTGAATAAAAGGAATATTAGATTAAAGGAAGGTGACAAGTTAAATTTTAAGGTGAGAATAAAACATGTCAGAACCACATCCAGGTAGGCTTAGGCATCCCTATTTACGTTAAAAGAAAACGTCTTTTCTTAACCCTTTTAGTTTTGAATCTTTGGTTTCTTTGTTTGTTTAGGAAAGGGGTTTTGTGGAGCTGTTCTAGGCACAGTGCCCAGCACATATTAATGCTTCATAAATGCTTACTGATTTATTGATTGCAGGAATAGTAGAACCCTTCAATAATGAGGGCTTTCAAATCAGGCTCCATGTTGGTTTTCTTGGGCTAAGTTTTCTTACAAAAGCGTTGCCTCTCCTCATAGATCTCTAACTTCTTGTGCTTAGAGTATAAGAGTATTAGGTTCTTGGAAGCAGGAATTCTTCTCTTCTCATGCCTCGGTTTATCTTCTTTGTATTTCTTTACTTAGATTACTCCAGTCAAGGTTTTGTTTTTGTTTTGGTCTCTGGTGACTGAAGCGTGAGAGAAGCTATTGGTCTAAAAGAGACAAACAGTGCAGAGGGAGTCCGAGGTAGAGAGAGAAGAGACGATCTTTGGGCTCATTAATGGGATTTCTGCCATCATCAACATATGTAAGAGATTCGAGGGGTCCTGAAAGTTTCTTCTTGGCATCATTAAAAGTTCAATTTAGGTCATTTTCCTTTCTGTTTCTTGAGAGAGTCCAAGCTCCTTGAGGGAAATGATGATTTTGTTTTGTTGTACTTGTAACCCCGGGGTCAAGCACAGTGCCGTAGCACTTAATAAATGTCTATTGATGGGTTGGTTTGCCGCCTCATTGCTGTAATTGCCAGGGTAGTTTTAGAAACCCAGAGGACTTGCAGGACAAAGAAGGGCCTGATTCCTTTTTCTTAGATCTCAATACTACTGAGATGGTGCTACTGCACACCATTTTCATCTTGGAAGTCTTTACACGAAATAGAATTGGGATGTGTTTCAAAGGGAATGACTTGTGCATTCATTCATTATGTGGCTTACTTGGATGGAGTGACTGACGTGTCTGCTGAATCACTCTGCTAATTGAAAATATGAATCAAAAATAAGAAGGACTGTTTATCATTGTTGGATGACAAAGGACAGATAGAAGGACACTTGTTCAAACTGAAGCTCTGACATTTCCTTCTGTCCTTCTGACCCTGCCCCAGGGTCAAGGGATAATATAGAGGAAAGGGACATTCGGGTAGGTGTTTGTTGAGCCTGCACAGGTCTGGCTAAAAGCTATGGAGACCAAACTTGGGGCTCATGGGTAGCTCCAGCCGAACTCTTTCAAATCATTGTTAAACCCTGTCTTATCTTCCCTACACATGCAATTTTATCCCATTCTTCCAAATGTCTTGTTCTCTCCCTTGATAGTTGTATATGTGGTCAGGTAGCATAACAGGGCTGATGGCTTCTATTCTCCTAAGCCAGTGGTTCTCAACCTTCCTAATGCTGGACCCTTTAATAGTCATATGTGGGTGTGTCTGCATGTGGGTGGACCCGCCTGGAGATGGATAGAGGAGCAGTGTCTGGGTTCCTAAGACCACGGGAAATGTGTTTTCCGACGGTCTTAGGCGACCCCTGTGACCCCTGTGAAAGGGTCATTCAACCCCCAAAGGGGTTGCAACCCATAGGTTGAGAACCGCTTTCGTAAGCCTTCCCTACCTCCCACTTTCACTACTACTATAGAAGGCAATCTCTTTTAGTTCTAGTGCTTTCCCTCTCTTAATTATTTCCTGTTTGTCTTGCACATAGTTTGACTTACACCTTATTTGCTTGTTGTCTTCCTCACTAAATTGTGAGCTCCTTGAGGGCAGATACAATTTTTTTTACTTCTTTATATTCACAGTCCTACTATGTGTCTATCACATAGTAGGTACTTAAATGTTTATTCCTCGATTGATAATTATACTCTTACTACAGGGTACTCATAGAATCCTTAGAGTCAAAATTTGAAGGGCCCTGATAGGCCATTTAGTCCAAACCCTTTATTTTATAGATGGAGAAAAAAAGAGTCTATAGAAGTTCAAGGGATTTGCCCAAGATTATGCAGGTAGTAAACATCAGAGGCAGGATTTGAACTTGGCCCACTAACTCCTAAACCAGTGCTCTTTCCACTGTACAATGCTGCATTCTGTTTGGGGGAATGTTCTTCATTTTAGGCCCTTTCCAGGGCTTCCTCCGTGTTTTACAAATATAATTACTATTCACTGAATCAATGCAACAAGGGAACCTGGCCTACCCATTATTGTGTCATTCAGCTTAGTTACTTAAGCAAGTGGTGCTTCCTATTCATTATCCTGTCTCCTGAGGACACACAGAACTCTCATAGCCTATTTCCCTTTCAGGTACATAGTCATCCTCTCATCCAGTCCCTGACAATTTGTAGGTCCACAGAAGGGAACAAGTATGGGTATAACTCCTGCGATAGCTCCACCGTGTGCTAGGTCGTATTTCTTTGTTGTTGTTCCGTGGTTTCCGTCATGTCTGACTCTTGATGACCCCATTTGGGATTTTCTTGGCAAAGACACTGGATTTGCCATTTCTTTCTCCAGCTCATTTTTCAGATGAGGAAACTGAAGCAAATAAGATTAAGTGACTTGTCCAGGGTCACACAGCTAATAAGTGTCTGAGGCCACATTTGAACTCAGGAAGATGAGTCTTCCTGACGCTAAGCCCAGTGCTCTATCCACTGCACCACATAGCCACCTAACTTCCCTTGCTAAGTACTATGCTAAATGCCTTAAAAATGTCTCATTTGATCTTCACAATGATCCTGAGAGGGGGTTGCTGCTATCATCTCTATTTTACTATTGAGAAAACTGAGACAAAGAGAGGTTAACTGACTTGCCCAGGATCCCACAACTTATAAGCATCTGAGGTCATATTTGAACTCAGAACTCCCTTACTCCTTCTCCTGCTCTGAACCCACTGTGCCACTTAACTACTTCTAACACATGCTCTATATTTGGCCTTTCCGTTGTATGTCTGTTTTTCAATTGTATCTGACTCTTTGTGATCTCATCTGGGACTTTCTTGCCAAAGATACTGGAGTGGTTTGCCATTTCCTTCTCCAGCTCATTTTACAGATGAGGAAACTGAGGCAAGCAGGTTTGAGGGACTTGCCCAGGGTCACACAGCTAGTAAGTGTTTGAGGCCAGATTTGAACTCAGGAAGATGGCCTTTTTGTCCAGCTTTGCAACAATAAGGGTGCTTTCTCCAGTTATCTCTTCTTTCCACAGTAACTACTTCTTTCTATTTAATCAAGGAAAGCTTTTGTCTTTCTGCCTCATCCTTGAGATAATATGCTTGCAACAGTATGTTTTAAAAATAAAACTGACCTAGTTTTCCACATACCACTGGGGGTGGTGGTGGGAAAGACTTCTACATATCCCTGGGAGGTAGAAGTTTAACTCAGATAAATAGTGTTAATAAAATATTTCTACAAATTAAAACCTATGATTTGGACTAAGCAGATCCATAGCTCATGGTCAATAAGACATATCAACTATTTAAAAGCTTTGTCTTCACACACGCCTGACTCAGTCATTTTGACTGACTTCATTGGGCATAATTGCTGAAGAACCACAGAATCTCAGAGTGGGAAGGGGCCAGAAAAGGAATCTGCAAACTCCCACTTGTTTTCCTATGGCTTACAAGCTAAAAATGTTTGGTTTTTAAAAATACTTTTAAATGAAAGCATTCTTTAATGTTCAGGCTATATAAAAACTAGATTTAGCCCTCCGGCCTTAGTTTGCAGGTATGCTTTCCAATTCCTCACCTTATCCATTCCCCCTGACCTCCTCCACCCCACCTCAACTACACACAGAGATGGTCATCCCCTTGATCTTGCTATAGCCACAAGTTCATGTTTATGAACTCTGAAATTCCTTTATCTCACCATACTCTCTTGGCATCCCACCTCTCCCAAGGTCAGTGGTTCTCAACCTTCCTAATGCCGCAACCCTTTAATTTAACTTGTAGGTAGGCGGACCGGCCCGGAGACTGATAGAGGAGCGGTGTCTCGGTTTCTAAGACCGTCGGAAATATGCGTTTTCCGATGGTCTTAGGCGACCCCTGTGAAAGGGGTCGCAACCCACAGATTGAGAACCGTTGAGCAGGGTCTTGCTTGCCTTAATCCTGTTCATTGTTCTCACCATGACCTCCAGCACCCTGGAGTTCTCACTCCTCAGTTCTTTCCTAGGCCCCCACACCTACACTGGCCATACTCTCTTCTCTTCCCCCATCTTGCTCTCTTGTTGAATCAGCTCAACTCTACACCGTCCTTTACTCCAGAGTTCCTTGCCCTCATATCCTATCAGAGATCCTACCCTGCCCTGCCTCAGCCTTGCATTACTCCTGCCATCGCTCCATTTGCGCTTCATCACTTGCTGCTGAGAAGACAATGAAGTGTACTGACCAGGTTGGCCACAATAATCTCAACTGAAGCTTTCCTGCAGTGAGGCTTTTCCCTAGTCAATTTTCAATCCATTTACCACAGCAGCTTTTCTACAGCTTTTCTTCTGCTACCGTCTCCTTCCCTTGCTGAGATAAACCCTTCTATGTGCACAAGTGATCCCATTCTATGCCATCTTCTCCCGAGGATCACCCTATTATTCCCACTGTCTCACATGTATTCAATCTCCTTCTGCTTGCTGATTGCATCCCACCTTCTTGCAAACATGCCCATACCTCTGACATCCCCAGAAAATCTTCCCTTGTTTGTCCATCCTTGCTAGCTGTCACTTCATGTGTCTCCTCCTTTTTGCCACTGAACTCCTAGAGAGGGGAGGGCTTTTTGTAGTCAATGCCTCCACTTTTCTCTTCTCAACTCTCTGCAGTCTCGCTTCCTTCCTCATCATTCACCTGAAATTACTCTCTCCAAGGTGATCAAGGTTCTCTCAATTGCCAAATTTAATTGCATTTTCTCCATTCACATCCTTCTTGACTTCTCTACTACCTTAGAGACTGTTAATCACCCTCTTCTCCTTGACATTCCATTCTAAGCTTTTTCTCCTGGTTTTCCTCCTACTTACTTGCTCCTACTCAGTCTACTTTGATGGATCTTCATGTCTACCCTGAAGGAGGGTATATTCTATAAGCAGAATGCAAACTATATGCAGGTAAATAATAAATATGTGAGAATTTGAAAAGGAAAAAAGAATGAACTGGTGGAGAGATCGAGAACCCGTGTAAAAGAAGAGCCTCCTGAATGAAACACGAAGGGGCTAATGATTCCAGTTACTTGCTAAGACTTGCTTCTCTTAGCACATCTCTCATTTCCATCCCCTTCTCTACTCTTAGGCCGCCAGCCTAGCCCATCACTTTTTTTTTTTCCAGGAGGATCGTAATTGTCTCTTCACTGGTTTCCCTTCAATCTAGGCTTCCCTCTAATTCTTTCCAATGTCAAGCTGCTGACTTGACATTAATAAGGCTCAGGTTGGACGACACCACCCCCTTGCTCAGGAGGCTTCAGGGACCTCTTCTTGTATCTAGAATAAAATACAAATCTCCCTACTTGATATTTAACATTCTTCACACTTTGGTTCTAATCAGTCTTTCCAGGTTTATCTCACATTACTCCCTCTCACACATGCTATGCACAGGCCAATTGGCCTGTTTGCTGTTCCTTGTATATGACTCTGTGCTGTTTGTGAAGAGGCTTCTTTCCACCTCCCTCCCCTCCCTACTAAATGTGGAATTTCTTTACTAATTAATTCCTTCTACCTTGTGTAATCTCTAGGCCTTCAAGGCTTAGCTCAAGCATTACCTCATTCACAAGGCCTTTTCTCATAGCCCTCCACTTGAGGATTCTCTTTTCCTACAGAACTTCCTTTGTAAATACTTTGAATTTGCATATCTGCATACATCTTGAATTCCACCCTCCCCTTCTCCCTCTGGCAAATAAACTCCTTGGGGACAAGGAGTTTTTCTTCTATTCCTAGGGCCTAGCCCTGTAGTTTCTTGTACATTTTATGTGCCACACATATTTGGTGAATTGAATCGAGTTTAATCGAATTAAATCGGAGCCAGAGGTGAGGAAGAAATGAATTCCAGGCATGGGGGAAAGTTTATGCCAGGGCACAGAAATGGGAGGTGGAATTTTCAGTTCAAAGAATCCCCAGTAAACTAATTTGGTTAGAACATGGAATGCGAAGTTTCTGGGAATGTAGGGAGGAGTCTGATTGTGGAGAATTGACTATATCAGGCTGAGGCATTTATGTTTTATCCTAGAAAGAGCAGAGAATCAAGATTTTTTGACCAGACGAATGATAGAATCTGACCTTTTTCAGGAAAGAGGGAAGAGACAGGGAGTGGGAAGACCAACTAGAATTCTATTTAAATAGTGAAGAGGAGAGAGGAGAAGAGACTGGGCTATTGTAGAGGCTATGTGAGTAGTAGGGGTGGCTAGGTGGGACAGTGGGTAGAGTGCTGGGTCTGGAGTAAGGAAGACTCATCTTCCTGAGTTTACATCTGGCTTCAGATACTCACTGGCTGTGTGACCCTGGGCAAGTCGCTTAACCCTGTTGCCTCAATTTCCTCATCTATAAAATGAACTGGAGAAGAAAATGGCAAAGCACTGCACCACTTAGACCATACCTTGCACACAGTAGGCACTTAATGGATGTTGACTAAATGGGAAAGCAAATTGTGTTACCGATGTAAATGGTTGTGTCATAGCGATACCCATTTTATAAGATTTCTCCATAAAGTTTAAGATGAATAATAGTTAAACACATGAACTTGCAAAAAACTCAGCTCAACCTTTGTACCTTTGATATTTAATCACTGTTAATTACAAGTTGAACTGTACATGAATTTGGCATTGTCAAAAAAGATGAGATGGAATTTATAAGGCGGATGGCAGGGAGATAGCACTGACATTAGAAATCACAGTCATAGTCTATCAATATATTTAAAATGTCTCAGGTGAAGCCTTGTTAGATGTTGCAGGATGCTTTAATTTTTTATTTAGTACATCTCGGAGCCATAGACTCCTGTTTCACTTGAATAGATCTGGAATGGAAAAGAATCAGCACAAACAATTGGGAAGGACTAGTTACTTTCTCAGTTCAGCTGTCTATTTCTTTCCCAACAGAAGACTTGGGGTTGCACAGAATTCCGGATTATCTGAGGTAACCTGAGCTGTTCAGAGGTAACCTAGGTTACCCATTGTTCAAGACTTTTCCACTAACCTAATGAACGCACTAATCTTTTTTTTTTTTTTCAGATAATGGCAAAATATTCATTGAGATATAATTATATTTCAACTTCAGTGTTTTATAATGTTAGATAATGCCATACCAGCAGCAGGATAGAGTCCCAGTTCATCTGTAGTTGGCATCTGGTATCTATGGAATACATTGAAATCATCCTGTCTTCTGTCAACTTAATATTTCTCACTGCGCAATTGGCCTAAAATTCTGACCGGCTGACATTGAAATAAAAATATAATATATAGTGTCCAAAACGTAAGGAAGGATAAATGAGAAGTAACGCTCACCAGTCCACATAGTCTGTTTATATAGCCCCAGAGATTCAGAAAAAGAAAAACAAACATAACCTTTTCAGCTGTTCCTAGCAAGGGAAAAAGAAAATTAAACATTTGATTATAATTGTTTTAATGAGCTGTGATTCAAAATGATGAAGTTGTAATGGTCTGGCTAAAAAAATATTTTGATAATGAGCTTTTATTTCTATAAAAATGCACAGGACGTAAAATTCTCCAAGGATAAAGTTTAGTAGCAAAACAGTGTTTATTTTCAGAAAATTAAAAGTCCCAATATTTATCTATTTTATTTTGGACAAACACGCATACGAACCATTGTGACCACAGAAAAGATCTATTAAAAGAATATAAACACAGTTTTGCCACAGATAAAGGTTTCAGTTGACATTTTCCGAGTGAACTTTAACTAATAATTTTCAATTATTGCTTGCCCCTTTTCTGAAATTCCTCTTACTATATGGATATAACTCATTTCCAAGTTATACACATTAGCGAGGAGGCCATTCAAAAACCATTCCATGTAAAACAGAAAAATGAATATTGGATTTTAAAGTGAAACCAGCTATCTCACCTGGATCCAGAGTGAGTGAATTTTTGTACTGGTGAATATTTTTGAAAATGAATCACAATAAACATTACTTTTTAATACAGCAAAATTAAATACAATATGTAGAGTACATATGATTTAATGGATATAGGGAATTATCAGTGAGTAAACTTCCTTTACCAACTCAGGTCACACTTTCTCTGGCCTGAAACACTTAGAGATTAAATGACATGACCAGGGTCATATAGACAGTATGTATCAGAGGTCTTCTTGACCTTAAGACTGACTCTCTATCCAGCATGCCATGCTTTATCTTGATCTGCAATAGATAAAATAAAATAAAAATCTGAATATATTCATTTAATTGGATTGTCAAAAATTCCAAATGTCTAATTAAGTCTATTTTCTGATCAGAAGTGAAAGTTTCCAAAGTCACATACTCCCCAGCCTCTCCTCCTAGCTCAAAAACAATCAAGGCAGATTATGACCTTTGCAAGCAGTAAAATCCAAAGATGACAAACTGTAGCCTATCTGTCCAGAGGCCAAAATGGATGATATTAATTATGTCCAAGTTATAAAGACCCATTAGTTTATACTCAGGATTGAGGAAGAATTAAGTGATAGTGTTTAAAAAGGTTAGAAGAAAGAAATCCTTGTTTTGCTCCCCACACACCTATTTTGGGATATTAAGTCGAGGCCACACAAAAAGAGTCTAGAAATTAAGATGGATGACAAGTCATTAAATTTGTGGTAAGACTGAATGTAGCAAGGTTGCCCTGGTTCACACTGAAAGATGAATTAGGAATTTGTTCTGCATAGGCACCCCATGTTGAAACAGGAAACATGTGCCCCCTCAAATCTCCAACACTCTGAAGAACTAATAAGAGGGACTGTTTCAGAGATCACTGCAGAAGATTCTCAGAAAGCTGCACAGACATCACTTGAGGATCACTGATTTATTATAGTGTCAGTCTAACAGTGAAAACACAAACCTAATGTTCATTCTGCTCAATGGTGAAATAACTTTGAATTTCAAATCTTTTTATCATCAATTCAATTTAACCTCCATAGTTTCAGTTTTGCAAATGGCGATATCTCATATTTCATATCACACACACATCTTTTTCATCTGGTTATGCAATGCGAGGTACTGTAATTAAGAAACTGTCAAAAAGAAAATGAAGCCAATGGCTCAAAACTTCTCACTTTAAACCAGTTGGTTTCTTCTTTTCCTCCCACTTACATTTCAGTTTTTCAAGTTCAAGGCAGAATATCGATCTTGTAGTTAAAAATGTTTATGTATTGAAACAGTCTGTTTTTAAACCTAGTATATAGCTAAGAATCTGTTTGTCTTTTCTGGCAATGTATATGAGGAAATTCCTAATAATAATTCTTGTTGGCATACCTGAGAAGGCCCATTTGCGGAAAGCCAGCAAATGAGGTGGCCTGTCTGCAAACTGGCAGACGGGTACCCACGTTGTTATTCAATTTCACAAACTCCACCCCCCCCTTAATTTCAAGGTTAAAACAAAATCAAAGAAACCATGGATTTTGAGAATTCAAAGGTACTCAGAAATTCACAAAATGTTTTCTAAGGCCCTGATACATACAAGACACAGTGTGAAGTGCTGGTGATAGAAAAATAAAAACAATTTAGGGCCTGATTTCAAGAATCCTTTATTTTTTAAAAAAA
>JAQQSV010014923.1:0-12181 GCA_028646515.1 Pseudochirops corinnae
AGTGAAGACTCCAGAACCGAGGCCCAAGACCGCGATCCAGATCCAGGCCGCTCAACACGAGAGCTCTTGGCCTGAGAACAATCGCTCAGTCCCCCTGCTGTCTGCAGGCTGCGGGTGGGAAGCTACAATGTGGAGGCGGGTGCAAAACCTCTGCCTTTCGCTTTTCTGCTCTGGAGGCCTTTCGGCCAGACTGCTTATCTCCCCCTTTCGCAATCCCCACTGCAGCTGGTGCTAATCCACTCACCTGATGCTCCTCTGCTGCTCCTGCCCAGCCGCCCCCGGGCCACAGCTGGGGCTTTGGGCCAGGCTGGTTTCAGTTCGCAGTGCTGATATGGTTCCTCGTAGCCGAGCTGACTTTAGTGGGAAGTATCTTTGTGTGCGTTTTGGAGTTCTAGGATTGGTTTAGAGTCCTATTTTATGGGTATTTTGGGGTGGCTATGTGAGAGCTGCAATATGTTGCTGCTGCTACACCGCCATCTTGGCTCCGCCCCTCGGAATGGTCAGTCTTAAAGCAGGTTTTGACAAGCAAAACCAACAGAAGCAAAGAGTCTCTGGGAGGGACTTAAAGTTAAATACAATAATCAATAGATATAATTGTGAAGTCACTGTCTCAATGTCATCACTATTCTATAATACAGTACTTTGACAGACCTACAATCTTATGGTTTTATGAACTGTCTACTTTTCTAAGAGTACAGATAGCAACACACATGTACCTTCTCATCTGGCACTGCTCTTATCTATATCATAGCATAAATCCTCCATTGGGGTCCAACAACCTGGGAGACTTCCTCTTGATCTCTTGACGTTATATGGCTATGAATAGAGCACAAAAACTATCCATTTGTTCTTGTTCAAAACTATCTATTTACTTTTCCTACTTGACAAATCTCACCTCTTTTCTAGTCTTCAAAGCTGTATTATGGCCCTTCTGAACAATCCTCCTCCTACTTATCTGACTACTTCTCAGTCCCCTTTGCCAAATATTCATCTAAGTTGTGCCCACTAACTATGGGTGTACCACAGAGTTCTGACTATATACCATTCCATTTGGTGATCTCATTAGGTGAATCCCATGGATTCAACTATAATTGCTATGTTGATTCTCAGATCTGATTATCCAGCCCTAAACTCTCTACTTGCATAGACAATTGGACATCTTGAACTGTCTTATAGACATCTTAAACTCAATATATCCAAAACTAAACTCATTACCTTTTCCTCTAAACTCTACCTCTTCCTAACTTTTATTTCATTGTTGAGGGTATCACTATCCTTCTGGTTCTCTCAGGCTCACAACCTATTACCATTTTCAGCTCCTGTCTCTCTCTCTCTCTCCCCTCTCCCTCCAACGTCTTCTCTCTGTCCCTCCCTCCCACTTTTTCTCTTTCTGTTTCTCACCTCCCATATCTAATCTGTTTTCAAGGCTGATGGATTTCAACTTCTTAACATCTGTGGCATACAGACACCCTCCCCCCCCCCCCACACACACACTGCCACTGCCACTACCCTAGTGCAGGCCCTTGTCACTCCATGCCTGAACTATTACAATGAATTACTGATTGGTCTCTCTATCACAAGTCTCCCCCCACTTCAGTCCATCAGAGGATGGACTCTATTTAGCCACCAGAATGATCTTCCTAAAGCTCAGGTCTGAACATGTCACCCCACTGCCTCTATTTCACAAACTCCAGTGACTCCCTATTATCTCCAGGATCAAATATAGTATCATCTGTCTGGCGGCTGTGCCCTCCTCTGCCCTCCCCCAAAACCTTTCCGGTTTTCTGACACGTCATACATCCTCTTTGATCCAGTGACACTGGCTTCTTTACTGTTCCTTCAGGAAGATGCCTCTTACTTGGGCATTTTCCCAGGCTGTATCTTCTGCCTGGAATGCTCACCCTCTTCATATCTGTCATCAGATTTCCCTGGCTTCCTTCAAGGCCTGGCTAAAATCCTACCTTTTACAGGAAGCCTTTCTTCATGTCTCTTAATGCTAGCACCTTCCCCATGTTGATTATTTCCAGTTTATCCCATATATATCTTGCACGTCACATTTGCATGTTATCTCTCCCATTCATTTCCTGAAAGCAGACATGTCTTTTTTTTTATCCCTGCATTTATCAGAGTTCCTGGTTCTGATTAGGCACTTTATAAATGTTTGTTGATTGAAAATCCTTCGTTGGTAGAGTACTGCTGTTCATTTAAGCACATCATCTAACTAGATGGCCCAAAAGATAGTGCTAGACCTGGAGTCATGAAGACCTGAGTTCGAATGTGGCCTTAGACACTTATTAGTGTGATTGATCTTGGCAAATCACTTAGTCTCTATGTGCCTCAGTTTCCTCATCTGTAACATGGGGATAATAATAGTACCTACCTCACAGAGTCACCAGTTAGATCAAATGAGTAAAGTGCTTTGCAAACTCTGAAGCACTATATAGATGGTAGCTATTATTATGCATTTCTTTATTAATCATCGTAATTATTATTAATTATTATGCATTTCTCTATTGTTCTTTGCACGACTTGCAATTTTGATTCCCTGGAGACTATGATTTCCTATAATGCAAAGCCAAATAGCATTACTGGAAGAATATATTAAAAAGATTAGTTTCTCTTTCAGGGAGAATCTTGGGGTCATTAAAAGTGCTATTCAAGGGGTGGCTAGGTGGCACCCCTGAAGCCCTGAAGCCAGGAGGACCTGAGTTCAAATCTAGCCTCAGACACTTAACCGTTACTAGCTGTGTGACCTTGGGCAAGTCACTTAACCCCAATTGCCATCCAAAAAAAAATACAAAAACAAAGTGCTATTCAATTGCCCACATCTTCCTGTTTGATTCTAGGTTCACTTTCTTGAACATCTGCACTAAGATATGTGTTTTAATGGACCAGTTCTATGGGCTAGCCATCCAATTACATGTTATAATCAGGATGGTTGACATTTTCATCTACTTATCATGTGCATCTAAACAAGTTACTTAAACTTTTTAGATCCCAATTTCTTCATCCGTAAAATGAAAGACTTAGTCTAGGTGTTTTATAGAATCAGGGTGCAAAGAAACTCTTGAGAAATAATAATAACAAAAAGAGCTAGCTTCAAGGTTTGCAAAGTACTTTATAAATTTGACCTCATCTCATCCTTACAATGGGATTAAAGCAGCATTATTATTATTCTCATTTTACAGTTGAGGAAACCAAGAGAGAAGTTAAGTGACTTGCCCAGGGTCACACAACTAATAAGTGTCTAAGACAGATTTAAACCCAAGTCTTCCAGACTCTGAGCCCAGTGCTCTATCCACTCTACCACTTAGAGAAACTGTGGGCTGAATGGTTTCTACCCACATCTTCTGGGCTGTTATCACCAGCTGTTCTGTTTTGTTTGGATGACATTGCCACCACCATCACCATCACCACCGCCATCACCATCACAACCACCACCATCACTACTGCTATCACTGTTACCACCTCCACAGTCATCACCATCACCATCACCTCCACTATTATCATCATCCAGTACTCCTCCCTCTTCCAGGATAAGCTCTTCACCAGGAAACTCATCAACATGGAGATTGCTGCAGGTTTGGTTTTCATATTTCATCACTACACCTCAGTTGCTTCTTTCTGCCCCTCTTATTGGAGAGCTGGTGGGCAGCGCAAAAAAAAAAAATCCCTTCGCTTCCCTCTATAAAGGGTTCAAAATCCTAGGAATCTCTTCATTTGCTACCAGTTCCTTGGTTTGCTTTTGATTCCACCACCATCATCATTACCATCATATCCTCAAAGCTAGGTACTCACTAGCACCATCCCCCCAGGTTTAAAGCTCCATAAGGGCAAGAACTATCTTTTTCTTCTTTGTATCCCTTTAGAGTTTAGCACAATGCCTGGTTCACAGAAAATACTTGGTAAATGTTTATTGTATCTGATGACTACATTGTGTAAAAGGACTTGCCCTTGAGCATCTCCCACAGGATTGGGCTGGATTTTCTTTGAGGAACCTTAAAATGAAATTTCCAACCTAGAGAAAAGGAATGGGGTTTGTAGACATAATACTTCTAAGCTTTTCATTCTGAAACACCTGTCTAAATAGAGGAAGCCTATGCTGGAAGAAGTAAGGATTTCCATTCCCCACCCTCAGCCCCCAGGGAGGCAGAACCCACCAAATTAACTAACCATTTACATTACATGGGAAGTAAAATTAGATAAAGTAGCTAAAAGATCTTCTAGGCCCCTTCCAGGTTAAACTTGTGATAATTTTCTGACCATTTGGTCTTGGGTATCCTGGAAGCCTTTCCTGCCCTAGTGAGTGAGAGAGGTGAAAACTTCTCAGACTATACTCTAAAATCTAGTAAGGTTTTTTGTGGGAAACAGACCCAAGTTCCCCCTCACTAGAAATCACATGATTTACAAGAACTCATAACTTAGAGCAGTAGGGAGTCACCCCTCTCCTCAGTGACACCTCAGCATAAGATATGCCAAATTAGGACAGAAGTGCTTTCTCAAATGTACATTGGGGTGGTCTACTGTTTGCTTGTTCTGGTACTCAAGGTAGATTGCCACACTTAGATTATGCACCAGACTTCCAGTCATTGGAAGAAAAGGGTGGGGGGGGGGGGTGAGAATTCTGCATTAGGGTTTTATAACTTCGCCATTTCCTTTTGTAAATTGCTTCTCCTCCCTGCCTCTTTGTCAGGGTTGCACACTCTAGGGATATAGAATGTAGAGTGTATATATGCAGGTGAGGGCAGATTTAATCCAACCTTCTTTCTTCCTCTTCACTGGACAAAGTTTAGAGCTGGAAAATGGGAAGTGGGACTTTTCTGTATCATATTAGCCTACCGGGCTGAGATCCCAGGTATGCAGATGCTTCCTATTACAACTGACTGGTACTGGGTTCCTTCAGGCAGGCCTGTAGAGCAGAGTGTGGAAGTATGGAATGTTGTTGGGGATATTCCAGTCCTTAGTCCTAATCAGGGGAAGATAAAAATCTACAGCGTTTTAAAAAGTCTTTGATGAAAAACTGCTGGGGTCCCAGGAAACCCAGCTCCAGTGCTCAGAGCTGGTTAGCAAATTAGTCACACCAACAGAAACTGATCAGTAAATCTTTTGCCCCATCCCAGTCTAGCTAGCAAATGAAGACAGTTGCCCAATTTTTATGCCTTTTCTGCAGATCTTATAAAGGAAGTAGGAATGTGGGTAATGAAGGGCATTGGCTGTTAGCCAGGGAACAAGTAGTGAGAAATAAAACAAAACAAAACACTCTACCATATTTAACATACCTTGAATACTGAAGGTGTAGCTAAATGCCAAAGTCAACAAAAAAGGGCACAGGCAATGGGTGATACCATCACAGTGAATGGGCAGGGGGCCGTTCTTAAGGGGAGTACATAGAAAAGCTGAATGATGCAAGGGAGTAAGTACTAGATTTAGAGTCAGAGATTTGTGTTACTGTCCAGTTGTTTCAGTAGTGTCTGGCTCTTCATGACCCCATTTGGGATTTTCTTAGCAAAGATAACTAACGTGATTTGCCATTTCCTTCTCCAGTTCATTTTATAGGTGAGGAAACTGAGGCAAACAGGGTTAGGTGACTTGCCCAGGGTCACACAGTAAGAGTGTGAGGCCAGATTTGAACACATGGAGATTAGTCTTCCAGACCCTTGGCCCTGGGTTCAAATCCCAGTTCTACTCCTAAATACTTATGTGATTTTGACCAAGGCACTTGACCTCAGATTCCTCTTCCATAAAATTAGGGGGTTGGATGGCAATAATGTCTCTCACTTATATAGATCCTCAAGGTTTGCAAAGCACATTACAGACAACAATCTTATTTTATCCTCACAATAATACTATGAGGTGACTTCTATTCTCATCCACTTTTTAGAAATGATCTCTAATTTACCTGATTGTTCAACTTACCTAGGACCACACAGCTAGTATCCGAGGTGGGCTTGCAACACAGTTCTTGCCTGCCCCAAAGTCCTGCATTCTCTCTCCACTCCACTTCTAAGTGACCTCAGAAGGGCCAACTAGCTCTGAATCTGTCATTTTTGGCTGGCCATCATAGTACTACATCTTCAAACTCTGTAAGTGTGTCCATAAGGTTGACATAAATAAGTGGAAAGGAAGGAAGCTCAGAGAAGGGACATATTGTTTGTCTGTTTGGGAACCATAGAAGGCAAAAGCTGATTCTGAGAATTGTGAATTCTCATTTAGAGTTTACCAGAAACTATGGTCTCCAGGGCCCTGTCAAAGTTTAATCTTGGGGACTAGGTTATATTGAAGGTGTTTATTATTTTGAGAGTGGAAGTGGCTCAGTGGGAAGAGTGTTGGACCTGGAGTCAGACTCTTCCTGAGTTCAAATCTGGCCTCAGATATTTCCTAGCTGTGTGACCCTGGGCAAGTCACTTCACCTTGTTTGCCTTGGTTTCCTCATCTATAAAATGAGTTGGAAAAAGAAATGGCAAACCACTCCAGTATCTCTGCCAGGAAAACCCCACCTGGAATCACAAAGAGTCAGATATGACTGAACAATGCCACTTTTTTGATGCTGGAAGAACTCACTTGGCCCTTTCTGCTTCCACGTGGTCACCTGCTTATCATATCATTTCCTTATCTCTCCAGGTATAAAATGGTGGGGAATAAGTGAAGCCTCTCCTCACCTTCCAAGAAGGTGCTGTCATTCTGGAGTGCTAATTTGTGTGAAAATGCAGATAGAAGAGGGCTGTTGACAGGTATGGTAGGAGGTAATGAAGGACTGTTATACACATTCCATATCTTTTTGAGAATTTTAACTGAGTTACCTGATCAGGGATGAACATTTGCACTGGGATTTCCCAACAACAGACTTTCCCAGGACGTTTGTCTAGTAATTACTGTTTCTGGTTTTTCTGGAAACTTCACCAGTTTTTAAAATGCTTAATCTAAGTTCTCTTGATGTCATCTGATACAACAGATTCTTAAAAATAGAAGCATGAGAAAAGTTAATTCAGAAACAGGCTGCCCTGCTTGGTTCAGGGCTTGGGCAGGAAGACTTTCTCATTTCTTCCTGATAGGTCAGGTCACCGCAAGAAATAGAAACCAAAGCAGTGTGGGCTGAAGTGGAACAGGGAGGGGAACAGGGAGAAAATATTAAAGTGCATAGTTCAGAATTAGCCCATTTTAGGATTCAGGGATTATTCTAGTAAAAAGTCTTTACACTGTATTCCTCCTGAGATCCAAAGATCTCTCTCTGGTCATAAGCTATATTCCCCTTACTTCCATTAATGAGAATACTTCTGCAGAAGCTCAAACTCCCCAAAGTGTGGCTTAATGCCTTGTATCAGTCTTCTAACTTTCAATGCCATTTCAATTTAATTCAGTTGAGCAGCAAGTTTACTCTCTTAGGTGTGATCAGAAATAGTCATTTACTGAGTGCCTATTATAATTGGGCACAGTGCGGAGGTTGGGACCTACGACTGGGGACACAAAAGCACAGGATAAGCATTTATCTTTTTTCCAATTAAATTCAGCATTTATTAATATGCTAGAGAGAAGAAGGAGGAGGTGATGAAGAGGAAGAAGAAAGAGGAAGAGAAGAGGAAGAAGAGGGAGGAGGAGGAGGAAAAGAGGAGGAAGAGGAGCAGCAAAAATTCTTGACCACTTGGGGAGAGAAGAGACTAATACAAAGCACGTACAAAATAAGACCAATAATTTTATTGAGGGGGGAGCACTTACTAATAGGGGAGAGTGGGAAAAGGCTCATACAGGAGGCTGCACCTGAACTGGGAAACTAGGGGGTCCTTCAGACCTTTCATTTCTCACCTGCCTATACTACTCTGGGATTCCTCTCACTTCTGAACTGTAGGAAAACTTCTTCAGATCCCATCAGCCTTGGTACTCCACCTCCTCACTAGCCTTAGCCCCTTTGATTTGAGCATAGAGTCATGAACTCCAAAACTCTCTTTACAACGAGAGCTCAGCTCAGACATCTCATTTCCTGTATGGCTTCATTACTCTGGAATTTCTGAGACTTCTCTACTATATCCATGTGTCTGGTACTTTTTCCCACCCCCACCCCCCAATTTTTAGCTTCCTTTTGTGTGTTGTCTTCCTTCATTTAATTGTAAGCTTCCTTCCTTCCTTCCTTCTTTCCTTCCTTTCTTCCTTCCTTCCTTCCTTCCTTCCTTCCTTCCTTCCTTCCTTCCCTGCCCTTCCTTCTCTCTCTCTCTCTCTCTCTCTCTCTCTCTCTCTCTCTCTCTCTCTCTCTCTCTCCATATTTGTATCCCCAGTGCTCAGTGTAACCCCATTGCCTGGCATAATTGATGGATTGACTAGCCATTCTGAACTATTGATATCGGTGATCAGTGGGTGTGTCAGCAATTGGATCCCCCAGATACTAGTGCCTGCTCCTGCCCTAAATTATCTTGTTCTTACTTTGTGTGTACTTCCGTGAGTACATGTTCTGTCTCCTGTCCGTATAGAATGTAACTAGGTGGCTCAGTGAATAGAACACTGGGCCTGGAGTCAGAAAGACAAAAGCTCAAATATGACCTCAGACATTTACAAGCTGTGTGACCCTAGGCAAGCCACTTAACGCTTGCCTAAAACTGGAGAAGAAAATAGCAAACCATTCCAGAATCTTTACCAAGAAAACCCCATGGACAGCTGATCCACAGGGTCATGAAGAGTCAGGCACGACTGAACAATAACAACAAACAGAACGTAAGCTCCTTGAGGGCCTGGATGGCTTAATTTTGTCTTTTGTCTTTGTACCCTTGGTTCCTAACAAAATACCTTGCACTTAAAAGGAATTTAACATTTTTAAAAATTGAATTGTGGCTTCTGGAAACTGACAAGCAGCCTGCCACCATGGTAATTTGCTAAGCAAAGGGTCACTTTCCTACAGCTTTTCCTTCATATTTTCATATTTATAATTCCTCAAAAAATTTCTAGAGCTCATCTTTAGGAAAAACATTTTGATTTTTATGAAAACAATCTCACCCTAGGATCATAAATATAGAGTTGAAAGGGATCTTATTGTCCATTGGGTTCAACTCCCTCTTTTATAGGTAGAGAAACTGAGGCCTAGAAAAATTGTGATTTGTTCAAGGTCATACAGGTGATAAGTGACTGAGCTGGGATTTCAAATCCAGGCCTTTTGACTTCAAATCCACTATTCTGTCCACAATATCTCTAATAGAATTTTTGTTTCCACTTTTAACTTGAGGTCAAAAGGATACTTTTTCTTGGAATATCCCAAGATATTCCCCCTAAATCTTTTTTCTCTACCAACCAGGGCCTAAGACACTTGAAAACAGGTTACATTTGCTACATCGTCAGATCCACACTATAGTGAATAAAGAGACCAAGGCAGGAGTAGTGGACACTAATGCTGCCCCTTCATGTCCCCTACTCTCTAAGCCTCCAGTTAGTGGGTGGGGGAGCAACAAAAGCTTCAAGAGTTCCCTTTGGGTCAGCCAGTGGCCTCTCAACTCTGGTCTTCAACTTTCTCATTTGTTAAACAGAAGAGTTGAAGTAGATGTTGAAGGTTCCTTACAATTCATCTTAGGACCCCTGAAACCTAACCCAAATTTAAGGTAGACCCAGGTCAGCATTCACTCACAATCATAGAGAAGGGAGAGAGAAAGAATAACAGTTTATGAAGTACCTACTATCTTTATATTTATTATTATATGTTATATTTATAGCATTGTTATATTATTTATTATAATTATATTTTGTATTAATTACATATTATTATATATTATAACGTTATATTTATATAATTGTACTAAGTGATTTACAAACCTTATTTAATCTTTCAAACAGTCTTGTCAGGTAACTGTTATTATGATTCCCACATTCTATTTGAGGAAACTGAGTTAGAGAGATGTTATGGTACTTGCTCAGGGTCGGATCTGAACCTTCATCATTCTGATTCCAGCACTAGCTCTAGTCCCGGTTCCACCTAGCTGCCTACACATTCCCACACCAAACCCATCAAAGGACGCCATTAATTCAAAGCAGATGTTTAGCCAAACAGCATAGCAAAGTACATGAAAAGGAAAGATTCTCCCGTAAGCATAGGCTTACTCTATCACTGGTGGGAGAAGGAACTCTAATAGGGAAATATACATGACTAAGAAATACACAACGGGAAACTCTTTGGAAAGGAAACCTACATGGAAAGGAAACCTACATGGAAAGGAAACCTACATGGAAAGGAAACCTACATATGGGAGAAGATATGTATGGCAAAGGAATAGCCATAACCAGGCCTGTTAAGACTCCTGGGGCAATGTTCCTGCTGGAACAATTGTCTGATGCTGCTCTTTACTTCCTCATCAGAGCTAAAGATGTCTGATTGTGGCACTGAGTTGGCTATTAACCAGTCTCAGCCACTGCTGCACTACTACCAGCTGCTGCCATGTACTGGTGCTCTGAAGGGCGGTCATCTGCTGATGCTTCCACTGGGTTGCTCTCTGCTGCCACCTGACGGTCATCTGATGAAATGTAACACTACATGACTTCTCCCTGAATGGGGAAGGGTCTGTCTGTCAATTCTTTTGTATCACAGATCCAGGAACTATTTTAGTTCTTTTGTGATTCAGACCTAGTCAGCCAAAAAATTCCTTAGGCATTGTGCTTGTATTTTGAACTCCTTTGTTTCCACTTGAGCTGCTATCCACTGAACTCAATCTACTGTTTTACTTAGGGTGTGTTAAGATACTGTACACCCTATTTTCCACAAGCAACTTGTGCCCTGAGTTTAGAATAACAACAATCCTGCACTGGATGAACACTGCTGCAGAATGGGTTGGGTAGAAATCTTTGTTCTATTTTCTTGTCAGTAATGAAATTGCTGCCCTTCTTATATAAGATTCTCTGAATTTATTAATCAGTACAGGTGAACTAATGATTAATTAGTGACTAAGAGATCTCATAGGATCCCATGTCTAGATCTATAATTTAATTGTTTTTCCTTCCTTCCTTTAGTAAATATTTATTCTGTGACTTGTAGATAGACAAACATACACATTAAGATCATAAATTCAAAGCTGGGAGAGACCTTAGAAGTCATCTACTACAACTCATTCATTTTACAGATGAGAAAACCAAGGCCCAGAGAAATGAAATTATTTTCAGATTCAGTTCCTTTTCTAGGAAAATAATCAAGCACCTAACTGCATGTATTCCATTGGTTCAACAAACATTGAATGAGAATCCATTATGTGTGAGGCACTTTGTGCTTAGTCTTTGTTGTTGTTGTTCAGTTGTGTCTGACTCTTTGTTACCCCATTTGGGGTTTTCTTGGCAGAGATACTGGCATGGTTTGCCATTTCCTTTGCCAGTTCATTTTACAGATGAGGAAACTGAAGCAAACCGGTACAAGTGACTTGCCCAGGATCATACAACTAGTAAGTATCTGAGGCTGGATTTGAACTCAGGTCTTCCTGACTCAAGATCTGGCATTCTATTCAGTATTTTTTTTAAATAAATAAATTTATTTATTTTTTTGTTTACATCATTCATTTCCATGAGATTTTGAGTTACAAATTTTCTCCCCATCTTTCCCCTACCTAACACCTCAAAATAGCCATCCTGCTGTATACCCCCTCCCCCAATCTGCTCTCTCCTATGTCCTCCCCCTCACCCCTTTGACTTTCCATAGGGCAGGATGGATCTCCCTACCACAGTGCCTGTATATCTTAATTCCCAGTTGGACGTAGCTAATAATAATAATATATATATATTTTTAATATTTGATTATAAAACTTTAAATTCTAGATTCTTTCCCTTCCTCCCTCATCACCCACTCCCACTGGAAGGACAAGCAATTAAATCCAGGCTGTACATATGTAATTACACAGAACATCTCCACAGTGGGCATATTATGAGAGACTGACTATATGTCCCTCCTTCCTATCCCGCCCCCCCTTCCTTGTTCTATTCTCTGCCCTGTCCCTGTCCCTGTCCCTTTATGGAACTGTGTACTTCCAGTAACCCTCCCCCCCACCCTGTCCTCTCCTCCGTCATTCCACCTCTCATCCCCATCCCCCCTATTCTCCTTTGTGGCAAGATACCCAGTTTAGAGTTTATGTCATTCCTTCCCTAAGCCAAATTCAATAAGAGTAAGGTTGACTCTTTCCCTTTTGCCTTCCTGTTCTTCCCCTCTATTGTAACAATTATCCTTTGCCTCTTC
>JAQQSV010014924.1:0-12181 GCA_028646515.1 Pseudochirops corinnae
ATCCTGCCCTACCGAAAAGTGACATAGGAGAGAATAGACTGGGGGAGTGGGGACACACTTGGATGGCTGTTTTGGGGCGGTGGGTGGGGGAAAGAGGGGGAGAAAATATGTAACTCAAAATCTTGTGGAAATGAATGATGCAAACTACAATAAAATTAAAAAAAAAAAAGAATAAACCAAGTTTTACAACATTTTGGGTTATCTACCCTATGCACAACCTTTACATTGAAGTCATTCGGTACAAAAACAAAGGCTGACCAAACCTAGAGGGTGTCATCAAGTTCTGAGTTGATTTTTTCTATATCCTAGTTTTCTGTCCCCTCTGTCTCAGTCCTGGGACCTCTTCTCTTTACCCTCAATGCTACTTCATCTGGTGAGCTCATCAGCGTCCCCCACTCCCATTCAATTACTATCTCTCTCCTCTGCACCAGATATTGATATAAAAGTTGCAATTATCTAGGAAAACGAAGCACCTTTTTGCAAAGCTTATCAAGAGCAGTGCTATATGAAATCACTGAGCACCCAATGAATGATAATTTCTTGATGCCCTTTCTAGATATTTTAAGTATACAGAATGCAAATCCTGCTTCGGACACGTCCTAGCTGTTGACCATGCCTCAGTTTCTTTACTTGTAAAACAAGTATAAAAATAGCATCAACCTCACAAGGCTGTTGGGAAGATAAAAAGAAATAACGTGTAAATGAATGCACTTTGCAAAGTCTTGCTCATTTCCAGGAAAACCCTTCCTTTCCGGGAGGGGATGGGGCAAGAAAGCCAAGGACGGGGCACAGAACCCCCTTGCTAGCCTCTCCATAGACGGCGGGAAGGAGACTAATGGAAATCCTCGCTCCTTTAACCCGAACTGAGACCCGGACGAGGAAGCGCGCCTGCGGCAGGGAAGGAAAGACCTCCCCAACGAGCACCCCCCAACCCCAAGCCGAAACCTCCAGTCTCCAGCGGGCCCCGGTGCATGCTGGGGCTTGTAGTTTCCGGCAACGAAGGCGGCTTCTTCGAAGCACGTCAGCGCCCAAGAGAGCAGTCGGAACGGCTCCAGTAACAGCCTCCTCTCTGGCTAGGCCCGATTGGCTCTCCGCCCCGTACTCCACGGCCTTTCCTGACCCAGGCCCTCTCCCAGAAACGCTTACTTTTTGCTCAATTTCGTCTCGGCGCCGTCCTCGGTCACCACCGTCGCCCGCAGCGCCGCCATCTTCACCCGAGGACCTGACCGGAAAGGGACGAGGACTCCGATAGGAACTTCCGGGTCAAGCCCGCTGTTATCCTGAAGGAGACGTGGCTCCGACAGAGGCTGCGCACTGTGAACTTCGTTTTCCTCGAAGACGCCGGGAGTTGACTCTCTAAGACTGATTTCTTTTTATCCCTTCCAGCCTGCATCTCTCCTAAGCCGGGAGGGAGAGGAACCACTAGAACGTTCCTTGAGGACGGAGATATAGGCATTCCTTCCCCGCTTCTCTTCCCCCAACCCCCGCTGGGGGAGCATGCGCACAAGGTGCTTTTTTCCAGTCAGGGTAGGTCTATGTAGGCATGGCGCTCGTGCTCGAGCTCGTGGGCGCGCGGAGGCGTCTCCCTCCGAAAGGGGCGGGGGATTGAGAGAAGAGGTTTAGATTTCGAGCCGCCGCTGGATGAGCGCAGGCGCACTATGGGCTCCTTCAGCACTGGGGTGGTGGAGAGCGGCGGCGGGGCAGACAGTGGAGGCAGCCTCAGTGTAGACAGGTGGGAGCCCCTGCTCGCGCACGCGTGGAGGTGATCCTCTTCCCCCTCCCCCCATTCCCTTCAGATTTCGGGCCAAATGAAACAACCTCAATTAAGGACCTACTAAGTGCAGGACACTTGTACTAGGTGCTCAGTTTACAAAGGTGTAAAAATAATGATACAATTAAATTCATTCTCTGATGCGCCTATACTCTAATGAAGTGCCATATCTCCTTCCTTCTTATTCAGTTATATTCAGTCAGGTCCGACTTTTCGTGACCCCCTTTGGGGTTTTCTTGGCATAGATACTGGAGAGGTTTAGCCATTTCCTTCTCCAGCTCATTTTACAGATGAGGAAACTGAGGCAAACAGGGTGAAATGACTTACCCAAGGTCACACAGCTACTAAGTGTTTGGGTCCACGTTTGAACTCAGGTCCTCCTGGCTCCAGCACCAGTGCTCTATCTACTGCTTAAATAGTTTTTAAGTTATTAAGACTTTTAAGACTATTTAAATAGTCTATTAAGAATATTTAAGACTAAGTTATTAAAACTATTAATCCACTAAGACTTTTGGGATATCCTGTATTTTAATCATAGCTATTATATGAAGAGCCTTTTCAAACAATTTAAATAATCATTTAGTAGAGTTGCAGTGACCTTTCCAACAAAACACACTCAGGGTGTCCAAAACTGAGCTTAGTATCTTTCCCCACAAATTCTCCATTCTTCCCAGCTTTCCTGTTGCTATTGAGAATACCTACCATCCTGTCAGTCATCTAGGCTCTAAATTTAGGTGTTATATCTTCTACTCACTTTCACTCCCTGTATCCAATCAGTTGACAACTTGGTCATTCAATAAGTATTAAGTATTTACAGTGTGTCCAGTGATGTGCAAAGTGCTGGGTATACAAAGAAAAAGTTCTTTCCCTCAAGGAGCTCACTGTCTGATGGGGAAGCCAATGACCAAACAAGTACAGATGAACAGAAGGAAGACACTGGAATTGGGAGGGATTGGGAAAAACTTCCTGTAGAAAGTGGGATTTTAGCTGGGGCCTGAAGGAAGCTGGAGAAGTCAAAAGGTGGGAAGGGAATAAGCGCTTATATTTTGTTGTTGTTCAGTCATGTCCCTTTCATCATGACCACATGGACCCATCATAACACACCTTCTGTGCTCCACTGTTCTCAAAATCTGTCCAGGTTCATGTTCATTGCTTCCATGACGCTATCTATCCATTTCATCCTCTACCATCCTCTTCTCCTTTTGCCTTCAGTCTTTCCCAACATCAGGGTCTTTTCCAATGAATTCCATCTTCTTATATGGCCAAAGGGTTTAAACTTCAGCCTGAGGATTTGACCTTCCAGTGAACAGTCTGAGTTAATGCCCAAGTACTGACTGATTTGATCTTCTTGCTATCCAAGGGACTCTCAAAAGTCTTTTCTAGCACCATAATTTGAAAGTGTTAATTTATACTACTCGGTTTTCCTTATAGTCCAACTCTCACAGTCAAACATTGCTGCTGGAAAAACCATAGCTTTAACCATATGGACCTTTGTCATTAAGGTGCTATCTTTGCTTTTTACTATGCTGTCCAGATTTGCTATCAGTTTCCTTCCAAGGAGCAAGCATCTTTTAATTTCATGGCTGCAGTTGACATCTGCAGTGATCTTTGAGCCCGTAAGTATGAAATCTGACACTGCTACCATTTCTTCTCTCACTATTTGCCAGGAAGTGGTGGGATCAGTTGCCAAGATCTTGGGTTTTGGGTTTGTTTGGGTTTTTTTATGTTAAGCTTCAATTCAGCTTTTACCTTCTCCTCTTTCACCTTCATCAAGAAGTTTCTTAATTCTTTACTTTGTGCTATCAGAATGGTATCATCTGCATATCAGAGATTGTTAATATTTCTGCTGGCAAACTTAATTCCAGCTTATGATGCATCCAGCCTGGCATTTCATATGATGTACTCTGTATGTAAATTAAATAAATAAGGTGAAGATACATAGCCTTGTCATACTCTTTTTCCAATCTTAAACCAATCAATTGTTCCATCTTCATTTCTAACTATTGCTTCTTGACCCTCATACAGGTTCCTCAGGTGACAAGTAAGATGATTTGGTACTCCCCTCTTTTTGAGGACTTGTGATCTACACAGTCAAAGCTTTATTGTAGTCAATGAAGGAGAAATAGATGTTTTTCTGGAATTCCTCTACTTTTTCCATAATCCAATGAATGTTGGCAATTTGGTCTCTTGTTCTTCTATCTCTCTGAAGAGCAACCTGCTCTTCTGGTGGTTCTCAGTTCATATATTACTGAAGCCTAGCCTGCAGAATCTAAAGCATAACCTTGCAGGTGTGTGAAATGAGCACAGTTGTTCAGTAACTTGAATTTTCCTTGGCATTGCATTTCTTTAAGATTGGGAAGTAAATCAATCTTTCCAATCCAGTGTTCCCTGTTGAGTTTTTCCAAATTTACTGAGTGCAGCACTTTAATAGCACCAACTTTTAGGATTTTAAATAGTTCAGCTGGAGTCCCATCATCACTGGTTTTATCATTAGCAGTGCTTCCTCAGGACCACTTGACTGAATTCTCTAGGATATATGGTTCTAGATCAATAATCACACCACTATGGCTATCAGTAACGTAAAGATCTTTCTTTTATAGTTGTCCTGTATATTCTTGCTACTACTTCTTAATCTTTTCTACTCTTCTAAAGTCCCTACCATTTCAATCTTTTATCATGTTCATTTTTTAAAGAAGCATTCCTTTGATATCTCTGATTTTCTTGAAGAGATCTCTTGTCTTTCCCATTGTTTTCTTCTGTTTCTTTGGTTTGCTCATTTAAGAGAAACTCATCTCTCCTTACTATTATCCAGAATTCAGCACTGAGTTGTATATATCTCTCCCTTTTGCTTTCCTTCTTTCCTCAGCTTTTTGTAAAACCCTGTCAGACAACCATTTTGCTTTTTTGCTCTTTTTTTGTTTTTTGTTACTGCCTATTATACAGTATTGCAAACCTCTGTCCATATTTCTTTAAGCACTATATCAGATCTAATCCTTTAAATCTATTATACATCACTTCCATTTTGTTGTTCAGTCATTTCAGTTATGTCCAACGTTTTGTAACCCTATTTGAGGTTTTTGTGGCAAAGATACTGAAGTGGTTTGCCATCTCCTTCTCTAGTGGATCCATTTTGTCAGGCAATTAGAGGTTAAGTGATTTGCCCAAGGTCACATGGCTAGGAAATGTCTGAGGCTTAAACTCAGATCTTCCTAACTCCAGGCCCAGTGCTCTATCCACTGAGCCACCAGCTGCTTCTACTTCATATTCATAAGGGATGTTGTTTAGGTCATACCTGTATGGTGTGATAGTTTTCCTTACTTTCTTGAATTTAAGTCTGAATTTTGCAAAATGAAGTTCAAGACCCGAGCCACAGTCAGCTCCAGTTCTTGTTTTAGCTGACTGTGTAGACCTTCTCCACCTTTGGTTGCAAAGTATATAATCAGTCTGATTTCTATATTGACCATGTGGTGATGTCTATGTATAGAGCTGCCTTTTGGGTTGCTGAAAAAGATCGTTTGCCATAACCAGTGACTTATCTTGACAAAATTCTGTTAGTCTCTGCCCTGCTTTATTTTGTACTCCAAGGCCAAACTTGCCTGTTATTTGATTCCCTACTTTGGCATTCCAATCTTCTGTGATGAATGTGACTTTTTTTGGGAGTGTTATTTCTAAAAGATGTTGTAAGTCTTCATAGAACTGATTAACTTTGGTCTCTTCAGCATAAGTGGTTGTGTTACTGTGATGTTAAATGGTTTGCCTTGCATTCAAACAGATGTCATTCTGTAATTTTTGAGGTTATACTCCAATACTGGGTCAACAATTACTTCAGCAACTTCAACCAGAACTCACAGCTACTGGATAATGCTTTTATCACTCTTTTTATTGACTGTGAGTCTACTCTCTTTCTTTTTTTTGCCCACAGTAGTCTATGTAATAATCACCTGAATTTAAATTCACTCATTCCCATCCATCTGAGTTCACCTACACCCATGATATCGATGTTCAGTCTTTCCATACCCTGTTTAACCACATCCAGCTTATCTTGGTTCATAGGTCTTACATTCCAGGTTCCTATGTGTCAACTTTTTCAGTATAATGAGGCGGTTCTCAGCACAGAAGATTGGGGAAGGTGCATGCTATGGAGGATTTGGAAGCCTGGGATAGTGAGTTGATATGGGAAGTGTAGAAGGATTATCCAGTAGCAGTGAGTTCTGGGTTGAAGTTGTTGAAGTAATTGTTGACCCAGGAGTTGAATGATAATTCCCTGCCTTGAGTAAATTGGCTGTGAGCCAGACTTTCTCCCCTTAGGAGCTGGGGGGAATGGGGGGTTTTAGTGCTCAAAGTTGAAACAGAATTCTCAAACAGGCATCTCTGGAGCTATGACACCACAGGCCCTTGTCTAAAGGAGCCACAGCTGAACTGTTCTTTTTTGTGGACTTCCATGGCCTAGAAGAACTCTCAGATAAACTACTTTTATAGAACCAACTAAATTTGTTAGAGCCCCTAGAAGAGGAATGTTCTTTGTTACTCTTTACCTGGCTTCTTAAAGTGCTCTTGCAACCAGCTAGCCTATGGGGATCTGCACAGAAGGAAATCAAGTTCTTAAAAGAAATGGATTTAATAGATTGCATTTAAAGGGGAAGTATGGGGTTGGGGTCATCTAGGTAGCAAAGTAGATAGCATGCTGGGCTTGGAATCAGGAAGACCTGAGTTCAAATCCAGCCTCAGACACTTATTAGCTGTGTAATCCTCGTCAAGTAACTTAACCCCATTTGCCTCAGTTTCCTCATCTGTAAAATGAAATGGAAATGGCAAACCACTCCAGTATCTTTGCCAAGAAAACCCCAAATGGAATCACAAAGAGTCAGACACAATGGGACAGCAACAACTATGGGATGTGGGGGAGAGGATGAGGAGGGTGAGGTAGAGACCCAAGACCTGCCACACCCTATGCCCAGACATTTGGGGGACAATTAGATCTTACCTTCTGGGTAGAGTCCCACCTAAATAGTTTCAAACTAGCAGTGGATCTCCCGTACTATACAACTATATAGCTGTGAGCTAATCAATTGAAATTGGATAGTTGTGGCTTGGGTAAATACTGATGCCCATGCCAATAGATACAGTTGAAATAGAGGAAGTCAGAGAGCACAGTGAGCCGAGGGGGATGAAGCCATTCCAAGGAGGATGCTTTAGGTGTGGATCCTGATTTATCAGGGTGATAAGAAAGCCACTGATGGCCAGCCCTTAGAAGTGCTAGTTAATTAGTATAGGGAAATTAAGCACCATAGCAGTAGGGACCCTTTTAGCCCAGCGATTTTCAACCTGTGGGTTGCAACCCCTTTGGGGGTTGAACA
The DNA here is from genome assembly GCA_028646515.1 of Pseudochirops corinnae. NCBI lineage: Eukaryota > Metazoa > Chordata > Mammalia > Diprotodontia > Pseudocheiridae > Pseudochirops > Pseudochirops corinnae. Next base: position 7,129 of record JAQQSV010014924.1, read on the forward strand.
ACCCTTTCACAGGGGTCACCTAAGACCATCGGAAAACACATTTTTCTGATGGTCTTAGGAACTGAGACACTGCTCTTCTACCTGTCTCCAGGCGGGTCCTCTGACATGCAGATACGCCCACATACCATATGATTATTAAAGAATCAGGGCATTAGGAAGGTTGAGAACCACTGCTTTAGCCCCACCCAAAGCTCTAAAACCTCTCCCATTTAGATAGTTCAAGAGAAGATACAGAGGGCATTTGAGGGAGAGAAGGTATATAATGGGCTCAGTTTCTGGGAAGGCCCTTTCAGTAACCTCTGAGCATGTTACTGCAGGTATGCCAAACAGAAACCTTTAGTTAAGTGGGTCCTCAGGGGCGTGAAAGATATTTCCTCTCTAGTAGGGGAGATAAAGAAAGACGGAATACTTACTTATTTATGCAATTTATACAATGACAACAATATAGTAAAGACAAACAACTGTGAAAGAATTAGGGATTCTGATTAGCATAATTACCAACTGTAATTTCAGAAGACTAATGATAAAACATGCCATCTGCATCAAGTTATTATAATTGGTGTCAGTATTATTTCTATTAAGAATTACCTATTTTTCATTACCAATTACTCGCTTAAGCTGGTTAGGATTGAGTTTGTTTCAATTGTGTGCAGTTTTCTCATAATTATTCTTTCCTCTAGGCTCAGACTACACTAGCTTCAGACATGATAGAGAGGACAAGGACTCACAGACAGAATGAGACGTTATTTTTGGACTTGCAAGAATGTATGCAGAAATTTATTTTGCTTGACTATATTTATTTGTAACAGGAGTTTGGCTTTTCTTCCATTCTTAATGGTGGAGGAAAAGGGGTTGGAGCAGAACCTGTGGCTTCCAGGCCACATGTGATCCTCTAGGTCTCAAGTGTGGTCTTTTGACTAAATCCAAGCTTCATGGAACAAATCCTCTTAATAAAAGGATTTGTTTTGTAAAACTTGGATTCAGTCAAAGGACTTACCTTAGAACCCAGGTCACATGTGGCGTTAAGGCTACAGCTTCCCCACTCCTGGGTTGGAGTGAGGAAAAGATTTCTCTTCTTGGAAAAAAAAACCTAATTAAAAAAAAAAAAAGAGTCTCTGTCGTATTGAGTCTTAGGCTTCATGCAGCCAGCCATGTTCCCAGCCTACAGAAGCTTCTAGAGGACTTCATCCATGGGGAAATACTTCATCAGCTTGTTCTTGGTGCTGATTCTCTTCCATAGCGGTGAACATCTTTGGCAAGCAGATATCTTCCTTTTTTATGTATTACCTGATATTTATGACCCTAGAGGTGGTATTACTAGGTCAAAGGGTATGCAGTTATTTATAGCCCTTTTGGCATAGTTCCAGTTTGCTCTCCAGAACGGTTGAATCAGTTCACAACTCCACCAACAATGCATTAGTGTTCCAATTTTTCCACATCCTCTTCAGCATTTGTCATTTTCCTGTTTTGTCATCTTAGCCAATCTGACTGGTGTGATGTTGTACCTCAGAGTTGTTTTGATTTGCATTTCTGAATAGTGATCTACATCAGTAGTGATGTAGATCATTTTTTCGTATGCTTATAGATATCTTTAATTTCTTCCTCTGAAAATTGCCTGTTCATATCCTTTGACTCTTTATCAATTGGGGAATGACTCAATTCCCTGTATGTTTTAAAAATGAGGCATTTATCAGAGACACTGGTTGTGAAACTTCTTTCCCAGTTTCTTCCTTCCCTCTTAATCTTGGTTACATTGGCTTTGTTTGTACAGAAACTTTTCAATTTAACGTAATCAAGATTTTCCATTTTGCATTTTATAATGCTCTCTAACTCTTGTTTGGTCATAGTCTTCCCTACTCCATAAATCTGACAGGTAAACTCTTCCTTGCTTCCCCAGATTACTTACAGTATCAGCCTTTATACCTAGATCATGTACCCATTTAGACTTGCTTTTGGTACTGCTCTATTCCTCAGCGTCTGCAGTTGTCTTAAATATCATGTTAGTCAATCAGATAGGTGTGAGGTAATACCTCAGAGTTGTTGTGATTTGTGTTTCTTAATCCATAGTGCTTTAGAGCATTTTTTCATATGACTATAGATAGTTTTAATTTCTTCATTTGAAAACTGCCTGTTCATATCCTTTGACAGTTTATCAAGTGGGGAATGACTTTTATTCTTATAAATTTGATTCAGTTCTCTCTATATTTTAGAAATGAGGCCTTTATCAGAGACACTGGTTGTAAAAAATTCTTTCTCAGAATTCTTTCTGCTTCCCTCCTAATCTTGGTTGCATTGGTTTTGTTTGTGCAAAAACTTTTCAGTGAACCCAGATTTCTTCTGAACCAAGGTAAGCCCCTGACTCTGTTAGGAAAGATATAATTCCCTTTTTCTTTCATTGTAGGGAAAGGGATTTTGGAGGCAATAAGTAAGGGAAGGCCTTTCAGGCAAGAAGTACCTTTGTTTAGAACTACAGTGTTTACAACACCCAGATTTCTTGTTTTGAGTGTATATTGGAACGAAGAGCCCAGAAGAGCAGAATCTTTAAACGGCACACCCTTGTAGCAGGGATTTGGCTCCCATAAACCTTTGGTGAGAGTTAGGAAGAGGTTATTTAAGATAGGACTTTGAAAACTGGCATTAGAGTCAAAAAGTTTGGTTGACAAATTAAGTGAAATTTTATATGTTTCCCTAATCTGATCCAAAGAAGGAATTTTTCCATTACTACAAACTAAAACTTAAGATTGTTGCCAAACTTTTAGAGTAAACTGATTAGAGATAAGAAAGAAAGACCTTAAAAGCAAAAAAAAAAAAAAAAAAAGGAATATGTTTAGAGGTGGCTAGGTGGCCCAGTGAATAGAGCACTGGCCCTGCAATCAGGAGGACCTGAGTTCAAATGTGGCCTCAGACACTCAACACAAAGTTAGCCGTGTGACTTTGGACAGGTCACTTAACCCCGATTGCCTTCCCTTCCCCCCTCCAAAAAAAAAAAAGAAACACCTTGCCAACAAGTACATCTAAGTGCCTGTTTATATCTCTCTTAATAATTAAATCATATAGAGAGTAAAAACTTTCTGCTAAACCTTTTTCTGCCTTTATGGTTTTGGCCAGGCTGGGTGGGCAAGGGAGGATACAGACAAGACACAAATCATAAGCAAGGATTCTTTGTTCCCAGTACCAGACAAATAAGTGTCGTAAACTAATCAGAGACCAAAGGTTGTTTGACTGGGAATTTGACTGCTTCTATAAAATTTGCTTTTATTACTCTTTTCTAAGAGAGTAATTAGCTCATTTTAGTGGGGTGGAAGAAAGGAAAATGATTTTACTGATTAGAGAAATGCAAACTAGGACTAGTGAATTCTGTTTGCAGTATGACCATAATAAGAAGACAACTTATTTTAAAATTAGGAAGCAATTGAAAAGTAAGTAAAATTTAGTAATACCACTGTATTTAGATTAATTGTTTAGGTAGGTTGGAAATGTTAAAAAATTGTGCTAAAATCAGTGGAAGTGAAATGAATTCTAATCTGTATTTCAATAGAAGAAAGACTATATAATAAAGGTAAGCATTACTGAGAATAGAATTAATAAAAAACAGCATTATAGAGCATATAGAAGTCAATTAACTGCTCAATGTCAAGGATGTTCATATTACAAAATATTAAATTAAGAGTATATTATTTATGAATATTAGCATAAGATGTAGAAGTTTTTAGAGAACAAAAAAGTTTGCACATTATTTCAGGATGTTCTTTGCATCTTTGTCTTGGAAACTAAAGCAAATAAACATTTTATGGAATAAAATTAGAAATCACAATGCAAAATGAATTTTTATCACTTGAAAGTTTACAAAGAACAAATTTATAAGACAAGTCTCAGTACTTTGAGAACAATTTGCTTCACTATCAAAGATCTGGAAAAACTGATATAACAGTCTTTTAAAATGTCTAAGAATTTGTTTAAGTTTACTAGTATATGTCAGTCAAAGATACTGTTACTTAATTTATATTTGTTTTATTGAGAACCAATGTGATATTTGCTGTTATAGTGCCAACGCAGTATTCATAGCACGGACTATGAATATGCTGGCACAGTTCTGAATTGCAAAATATAACAGACTCTCCATATAGAAGACAGAAGTAAAAGATTTATCCAGACACCAGAAAACCAAATCCTAACACCAGAAAGTAAAATCCAGCAGTTCTCAACCTGTGGGTCACGACCCCTTTGGGTCACAGGTCACCTAAGACCATCGGAAAACACATTTCTGATGGTCTTAGGAACTGAGACACTGCTCCTCTATCAGTCTCCAGGAGGGTCTGCCCACATGCAGATACGCCCACATATGAGTGTTAAAGGGTCCCGGCATTAGGAAGATTGAGAACCACTGGTCAAATCCATCAAAGCAACAAAAAACTTAATAAACTATAACATAGCAGGGAGCCATACCATCCTTTAGCCTTCCCACAAAAAACACTCACAAGCCTGGCTGTCTCCTTGGCTGTGTCCTCTCTTCCCTCCAGCTCTAATGGCTGTGACTTCCAGCTTCCTGTGGACTCTGCTCCACCCTTCAGCAAACACCCCCAGCCACAGGCTTGTTTGTGATTACATTTGGCCTGTTAGGGAGCAGGGAAGATCTTCAAATTCCTGTTACCATTACAGCTGTCCATTACATCCCAGCTGTTAAAGTCTTAGCATCACTTTTCAATTTGTGGGGTTATGAAACTTTGTAATATATATTTAAAACAGTGAATTTTGAAAAACTAAAGCACAAGTTAGCTGAAAACAGTGAATTTTTGGAAAAATTGATATTTAAATATTTTCATTAAGGATTATAAATCTATATTTGACCTTGTCAAAATTTCGTTCTGAAACTACATTATGATTGTGGTGTATCAGAGAATCTAATCAGACTTTATCATAAAGAAGAAAATAAACAGTAGTACCCACCTCCCAGGGTTGTTAGAGGAATAAAATTATTCCAAAGTGCTTAGCATAGTGAGCACTGTATAAATGTTAGCTGTTGTTATTGGGTTTTGAAGTAAATAAGATTTTT
>JAQQSV010014925.1:0-12181 GCA_028646515.1 Pseudochirops corinnae
AAAAGATGCAGCCTCCATTGATAGAAAAACTTCAAACAAGATTTCGTACCCTAACTACTGTTACAGTCTCTTGGGAAGTTGATACTTATGCCTCATCTAAACATGAAACCGTTCACCACACTGCTGACTAGGCATTTTTTACATTTCACCTCAACTCTGCACTGTTTCCCTCAAGATTTATGTGTTCTGTCTAGCCTTGCCAGGAGCTCAAGATCTTCCTTTTGTTCACGGTTCTCTTTAGGGCAGAAACTTTCTTGCCAATTAGCTCCACTCATTGAGCCCAAAACTTCTCCAACTCTTTAACTCATAAGGTTGAGTTCCAAGTTTCAACATGTCTACCTAATGAATAATGGTCAATTTTCTTCTCAGGCAAAGAAACATAAAGTGGAAAAAATAGCCAGTGGGCCACTTGTAAACTCACCTAGTTGAGTCCATATTCCACATAAGAATATAGGGGGAGATGAAAGAATGTAGCTCACCTCACCCTCACAGAGGTCTGGATAGAGGTTATACTGCTTGTTATATGAGAGAAGGAAAACAAGAAAAAACAACTAAAAGCTATTTCTTCTTTTTAAAGGTTCACTGAATTGTCATCTCCCTTGACTTAACCAATGAGAAGATTGCTTCCTCATTTAAAAGCACCCAGCACTGAGCAATTATATGGCCAGAAGCAGCAAGGGAGTTCATTTCCCACAGGTCCAATTGCTGAGCCAGTACTGTATTCAGCCAGAATCAAGAAGGGCAACTGTGAGTATGCTCCATGGGATAGCTCTTATTATATTTATATAAATTACAGACTTGAGATCACAGGTTTAGAACTGAAAGAGACCATCTAGTCCAATCCTCTAATTTGATAAATTAGATAACTAAGGCCTAGAAAAATGAGGTGAACTTGTCTGGAGTCCCAAAGGTACTGAGTAGTGGAGATAGAATTCAAATACAGGTCTCCCATTTCCAAAACTAACACCCATTACAGTACATGATGTAGAGATTGCTCTAAAGTACACCATGAAAAGATGAAGTTTATGTGCTACTTATTTTATTTCGTCCATTTAGTGAGGATTTTTTTTAATACAAAGGCTAATCTATGATTCTTGACCAGTGGACCTAGTCCAACAGCTTAGGATCATGTGGGTGCATTTCTGGGGCCACTGCTGGTGTTGGTCTATATATATATGTATTCAGGAGATACCTCCTACATAATGGAAATTTAATGCCTAATGTTCTCTGACAATTAACTGTCACAGAAGTAATGGCTGTACATGAACCTTGTGGACAATTACTCTGTTTATCATCTTTATTAGTGATGGCTAAAACAAGATAGTATACTTATAAAATTTGAAAATGACACAATGGGACAAATGACAGAGTTAGAATTCAAAAGAATTCTGATAGGACAGAACATTGGGCTGAATGTAATAAGATGAAATTTAATAGGGATTAAAGTTTTACATCTGAGTTGAAAAAAATCACTATAAAGAAAACACAAGGAAGTCACCTGAACCAGAGTTCTATAAAGATCCACTAAGGCTATTTCACATTAGCTCTATTAACCTTAGCAGAATGAATAAACTGTGGGTAAAAGAATGAGGAGTTTCTAGAATCATATTCAGTGCTAGAAAGTGCCCATACTTTGAGAGGGGAACCAAAGCCAACTGAAGGAGCTCTCATCTCACCCTTACTCTGCAACACATACTCGTTGAGTGGATCACGGATGAAATGGCTGACTACCTAAACTTTTCCTCCCTTCTCTCTCATCCTCTCATCTGTCTCTCTGTCTCTCATATCTCTGTTATTGAATTCCCTTAAGTGGAATACATGTATGATGTAACTTCATGGAATATTGGCAACAAATGTGCTAGTTTATCTCTTTCCTAACTATCTGATCGCCAAAGGGGAGATATCATGGGGGCATGACAGTAGGAATACGCAGGAATTGCAGAATAAAGTAATGATGTATAATCCTGGAGGATAAATGTTTAAAGTTCTTAAGAAAATATTTTTTCCTAGTACTTTAGATATATACTAAAAACTAATATGCTATTTGTAAGCAATTAATTTCTATTATGAAAATAGTTCAACCAACTTTGGTAATACTTAGCTTTATTTGGATTGTTATATAAACTTGGCGATAGCTAGAAGGCAAAGTAGCTCAATGCTCCTAGCACTGGATTGAAAGTCGGAAAGACCTGCATTAAAATCCAGCCTCAGAAACTAGCTGTGTGACCCTGGGGAAGTCATTTAACCTGCTTGCCTTAATCCACTGGAAAAGACGAAGGCAAAATGCTCCAGTATCTTTGCTAAGAAAACAGTATAGAGTGATATTGTCCACAGGGTCACAAAGAGTCGGGACAAGACTGAACAACACAAACTGAGGAGTAATAGAACCACATGTTTTTTCAACTTTTTAACTTTAGACTTTTACTTTTTCAGATTGATTTCTATTTAATCTGAATCAATGATGTTTTTTACTTTGCCAAAGATAAAATAACAGTAAATATGAAATTATGTTCTTCCTTTAAAAGACTGTTAAAGAGACCTTCATTTCAATTATAGGTCTTCCAAACATCTGTGATTTGAATATACCATTGGTTACATTTGGTTTGGGGCTAGCTGGGTTTGGGAGGAGAATACAAGCATTAGTGGTTGTTGAGTATATACATAGATACATACTTACATATATGTTATGTATACATATATATAAAGAGAGATACACACATATAAAATGTGTATATGCTTCTGCATATATCTATACTTAAATATGTGTATACATACACATACATGTATATAAATGTGTGTATACATACATATATATGAATGTATAATACATACATATATACGTGATATGTTATAGATACACATGCATATATGTGTATATATATTTATTTCTTCTTTCTTTGGTAATGAACAAATAATTATATACAGTTAAGCCACGTTCATGTTGTATGATTGACTTTGTTATGTCATACTTGTGTGAAATTGAATTTCATTGATATTTAGCAGTGAGAAGGAAGAGAGCATCCTCATGAGTATAGACAAACTATCTAACAGCGTAATTGGATAAATACTCAAAAACATCATACCCCTAGACCGAGAGGAACTCAGCTACCCATAAAAAGGTGGAACCAGGAACTAGAACTTCGTGAGCTTTGTGAGAACCATAGAGATTTTGCATTTTTATTTGCACCACTCTCAGACTTTGGGTGGAGATTCTAACCACTGAAATTAAGGTTGCTGGTACTTAGCTCTCATCAGTGAACAGGACCAGGTAACTCCACCTGGTGGTTAAAGGTTTAGTATTAAAACTGAGAAGAGGGTGAAAGACATTGCTAAACAGTTACCAGGCACTGGTTGTTTCATGTTGGCTTTGCATTGAATAGTTTTCAAATAGTATCCAATGCAGTTAGTTTTGTTATAATAGCTAACATTTGTATATGTTGCTTTCATACACTGTATCTGTCACACAGGATGGACAGATATGGATGGGTTATTGTCTTCAGAGAACTTCTAAAGGGATGAATCTGGTCTGTGATCAAATCACATATCCATCTGAGTATTTTGTAATTATTAAACCTTGAGATTTAGTGCCATAGAATCTGCTTAATATTTTAAAATTATTGTCATTGAAGATCCATTTTTCTCTTCCAACAAAAGAATTAAAAGCAAATAGTAAACTTGAATTGAGATTAATCAGGTGAGGGAAGTTATTATTATATTAATAAATTGATAACCAATTACAAAATTGGAATTCATGCTTTTTTCCTGATATTTTCTCAATAAGGCCTACTTCTTATCAAAGTCAGTCTCTGAAGGATAAGACTCATTGAAGAGATTAGCCCTCAAGGAACACATGCTCTGCAATCTTGGGCCTGATTTCACCCAACCAGGTGACCTAATATCTGTTTAGAAATAACAGAACCCAGTCTGGGCCAGTCCGCATCATGGAGAAATGAGCCCTTGTCTTTATCCTATTCTATTAGAGTTTAGGGTGACCTAGCTCATGAAGGAGAAAACCAGTCAGAAAGGTCTGGATGGATGTCAAATTTTCTTTTCAGTTCTGGTTTTTTCCATCATGCTTGAAAGTCTTCCACCTCATTGAATGACCATATTTTCCTCTGGAACATTATACTCAATTTTGCTGGGTAGGGGATTCTTGGTTTTAATCCTAGCTCCCTTGATCTCCAGAATATCATATTCCAGGCCCTTTAATCTCTTAATGTAGAAGCTACTAGATCCTGAGTTATCCTGACTGTGTTTTCACAGTATTCAAATTGTTTCTTCTTGGCAGCTTGTAATATTTGCTCCTTGATCTGGAAACTCCAGAACCTGACTATAACATTCCTAGGAGTTTTCTTTTGGGGATCTTTTTCAAGAGGTGATTGCTGAATTCTTTCAAGTTCTATTTTGCCCTCTGGTTTTAAAATATCAGGGCAATTTTCTTTGAGAATTTCCTGAAGGATGCTTTCTAAGTTCTTTTTTTGATCATGGCTTTCTGGTAGTCCAGTAATTTTTAAATTGTCTCTCCTGGATCTATTTTCCAGGCCAGTGGTTTTTTTCAATGAGATGTTTCACATTGCCTTCCATTTTTTCATTTGTTTATATCTGTTTAATAGTATCTTGTCATAAAGTCATTAGCTTCCATTTGCTCCACTCTAATTCTGAAGGAATTATTTTCTTCAGTGATCTTTTAAGATTCTTTTTCCATCTGGCAAAGTCAACTTTTTAAGGCATTCTTCTCCTCATTGGCTTTTTGGGCCTCTTTTGTCATTTGTGTTAATCTACTTTTTAAGGTGTTATTTTCTTCAGTCAGTTTGTTGACTCTCTTTTCATGATTTTCTTGCATCATCCTCATTTCTCTTCCCTATTTTTCCTCCACTTCTCTTATTTGGTTTTCAAAATCCTTCTTAAGCTCCTCTATAGCCTGTAACAAGTTTACATTTTTCTTGGAAGCTTTTAGTGTGGGACTTCTGACTGTGTTGTCTTCTTCCCATTCCATACCTTGATCCTTTTTGTCCCCCCAAAAGGAATCTAAAGTTAGATTGCTGTTCTTGCTTTGCTTCCTTTGCCTGCTCATGTTGCCAGTCAATTACTTGACTTTTGGGCTCCGTAGAACTCTGCTTTCAGAGGGGAGAGCTTTGTCCCAAATTGCTGGGGTTTTTGCAGCTGTTGGAGCTATTAGGAGGTCATCATATCTGCAGCTCCCACCAGCTTTGGCTTACTGGTCACGCACCTCAGGACCACCACCCAAGACCACAATCTGGATCCAGGCAGGTTAAGGCAAGAGCACTTAGACTTTGAATGGTTGCTTGGCCCCTCTGCATTCTACAGGCCGGGAGCTCTGAAGCAGCCACATGCAGGTGGCTGCAGGGCCACCACTTCTGCCACTTCTAGCTCTGGGGGCAGATTGCCAGACCTGCTCCTCTCCCCCAAATTTAGCTGAGTTCCACTGACCTTTCACTTTGTCCTTGGCTTTTATGGGTTAATAATTCTGGAAACTGCCACAGCTGCTGGTGATCCACTCTCCTGAATGCTTCAGCTGCAGCTTGGCCTAGCCACCCTGGGGTTAAAGCCACAAGTTCATGCAGTGCTGGTCTCAGCTCCCAGTAGTGCTGTGATGAACCCTTCATGTCTGCCTGCCAAGCTGCCTTCAGCAGGAGCTTTGTTTCTCTGTCGTTTTGTGATTTCTGGAGCTCTAAAATTTGTTTAGAGTCATATTTTATAGGTTTTTGAGGTGGTTATGGGGGCAGTTCATGGAGTTCTCCTGCTTCTATGCTGCCATCTTGGCTCTACACCCAGAAGGTCTGGATGGAGATGGATTCCCCTATGCAGATTTCTGGAGGAGGCAGAGTTTCATGATCAATCTCAGCAAGAGGAGCTCAAGACATCTAGCCCACTTCTTCATTAAATGTCTACCAATCAGGGTTGATTTTCCCTTGTCAGGAGCATTCCCTTTTAGAAAGGTATTTAAGCTTCTTAGGGTCTCTATTGGAGGTCTTTGGTTACTGAAAGAAACCACTGATCATCAATTTATGGATTTCCAGCTAGCCTAAATAATAAATTGATTATTAATAACCCAGAAACCCTGTATCTTGGGGTTTTTTCATTCATCTCACAGATATAAGAACCCCTTGACCTTTGTGAATCACAAAACAGCTAATGTGATTAATCAGCTAGGTGGTAGAGCAGGAAGCCAGGTGGCCTAGTGGACAGAGCAATAAGCCTGTGGACAGGAAGAACTGAATTCCAATCTAGCCTCAGATATTTACTAGCTGTATGACTCTGGGTGAATCATTTGAACTCTGGTTTTCTTATTTGTAAAATGAGAATAGTAACAGTAGCTACCTCCCAGAGATGTTAAGATAAAATGAGATATTTGTAAGATGCTTAGCACAGTGCCTGGCATACAGGAAGTATGTTATGTATAGTATAAATTATATAAATGTTATATTTATTTAACATTATTTACATCCTAGTTAATTAACAATTTAACATTATATAAATGCTAGCTATTATTATGATATAAGAGAAACACAAAATGAGATTACTAGCTTCTCAGAGCAACAGAAAGTGGCTTTGTTAGTGATCCTGTAAAAACAGTACAATCAAATCCCCTGTTTTTATGTAAAGACTGAGTCTAGAATAGAAATGAAACTGTCAGCAATAAAAAATAAAATTAAGCCACCCCAGAGCTCAGTCACAGAGTTATCATTGTCATTCAGCTGCTAATATTGTTGGGGGCAAAAGATATCCCAAAGTTCTGAAAGCACTCAGGGACATACTTTACATTCATTCCCACTGACTGAACAGAGAAGAGACTTCTTGTTCTTGGGTGTTAGTACAGAGTTGCTATTTACAATAAAGCAGTGAAACAGAGTTTGTGCATTTTATGTACATTAGCCATGATTTTCTTTGACATTTTCATGTCTATTCTGAAAGGCCCCGGAAGCAGACACGGCCCTATCTGACGCAGGCACCACCATCCTCTTGTGTCTAAATCACCCAGTACAGCAGCAGCACCCTCTTCATTGCTCCCACACATCTCCGCAGTTCCACGGGAACAATAATCTCTCTAGTATTTCTGACCAGACCTTCAAAGGGCCAGCCTGTATTTTTATGAATGTGTTTGGCTTCTTGCCTTTCTTTTGGGAAAGTGAATGACTGACATGAGCAAAATTGAATCTAAGCCTTATGGAATGGGAGACTGATCTCTAGGAGGTGTTGCTGTAAAGGTGTTGCTGATTGCAATATGAATAGAAGATCATTTTTTACTGGTTTTAAGTTCATTTTTTACTGGTTTTAAGTTTGCACTTACTCTGGCTCCCCAAAGTGAGTGTAAGGACGGGATATATAGGGTCCCTTGGGATAAGAATGGGGAGAGGGCAATGTTCCTTTTTGTTGTTGTTCATGTCTAGAGTGACAAAGCTTCTAAAAAAAACTACCCCTCCTGCCCCCAACCCCACTGCCAAAAAAGACAGGTTTCTTTATGGAGTGTTCAACTGTTAAATGCTTCATTAGCATTGAGTGAAATTAACTGAGAATCTAAACCTTTTACCTTCAGCAAAATTCCTATAGTGGGAAGAAAAAAGATCATAGTGGCTCTAGGATTGATGTGGTCACTGAAAGCTAGAATGAATAGTAAGACTATGGTTTCAGTGACAGTATTGTCACCTTTTGGATTAATCTACACAAATGTCTGGGTTCATATGTTTTCCTCCCATAACTCTTCCATTAATGGACTTTGGGTCACTCCAGGTTGTGCTGATATATACCAAGGTTTTCCACTTGTTTTGGCCTCTGCTTATAATTTACTGATTTGTTACTGCTATACCACAGAGATATCTGTCCGTGCCTCCTCCGAACATTTATATCTATTGTGTGATTAATGCATGGTGTAATTTTTTAGGACACTGCCCCAGTAGGAGGACTCTAAGGGTAGGGTGGGGAGGAGAGTCCCACTGGTGCAGTTATTGCTTTTACTTATGGTATCATATATTTGAATTCCATTCTGTACAATTTAGCCATAAAGTTTATATCCTATTTTTATTAATCTCCTTGTCATTCTTGGAGTATACAATTGCTAAAGACAGTGGGAGTCACATTAGATGGTATCAGATTTCTTTGTTCAGCTTGTATTATTTCTGTGTATCTCAATAAAGCTGAATATTATTTCATATAATAATGATAAATATAATTTAGAAATAAAAGCACAAGTAATAGTGAATTTTATTTTATTGCTTTTTTTGTTCTGACTGCTTTATAAACTTAGGCTAAATTAACTTGGCTGATTTATCTTGATAAATGACTGTATACCATTATCTTCAGAGTGTTTATAGTGTGTGCTCATAGAGTCACAGACAAAAATGTTGTCTAATAAAATATTAGTTTAACAAACCCCCAAAAGAGTTGGTTTGGTTTTTCACGGAAGGAGTTATTACACGTGCTATTTGGAATGACATAAACGTCGGTGAAAATCTTTGATGTTTTATCATCGAGGCTATACTTGAAAGGAAAGAACTTTGAGTAAACAAAACTACCCTGGAATCTTTAGCTATTTAGACAACTTGGATTCACTTGTAATGAAAAGTAAATTTCATTCTATTATAGCACCCCTTTGGGAATGTATGACGGTAGGGCCCTTTCCCCCAGCCCCACCTCAGATTAGGCACAGATTTTTCTTTTAATTGGCTGCTGAACTAGAACTCAGTGGGCATATTAACACCTTAAGGCTGTAGGATCTCCATCCCTGTACTAAAGAGATAGTTCCCATTCCATAAGTCTCTCCTGATTGCTGACAAGGGGGTGTGTGGACAGTTCTCTGAGCTAGAGAGGATCAATGAAGGATGCATTTTTTTCTCACCAAGCTGGCCATGAGCACACAGCTTCCTAGACAAACCTCTATGTGGGGTGGGACAGCCTCCTGTTTGTATCCTCTTTCCTTCAGTGTAGGGCCTTGTGAGATCTCCGAAGGCAACTGGCTTCTTCCCTCTTCCTGGCCACTAGAGCAGTGGGTGGAGTATAGGCCACCCACAAAGAAATAAACCACTGGAAAGAAAAGAGCCTGCTTGGCTTCATCAAGCTGTACTCAGTGGAGGTAATATGTAAAATAGCTAATGAGGAGCTCTGCTGCAAACATCCCAATGAGGCTTGTGTCCTAGCCTCTCATCTGATTGCAATCATCCTATGGCTCCATTTTGCTTGGTATTCCCTTTCTGTGTGGGATTAAAACTTCCTGGTCCATACCTGACTATGCTTGTATTCTGGATACTATTTTTACTTCCTCCCTTTCTTGGAGGAACTGGGTAGACTAGAGCCAAAGAAATAGAATTATTCCTCAGGAATCTGAGGAGAAAATGGAATCAAAGCACTGTTCTCCTATTGAAGGTAATTCCTGAGCAAGGAGCACAGAAGGTAGGAAAGGACAGGGACTGGTGAGATTTGTCCACCTTTGTGGCCTTAGCCAAAACATGTGTGGATAGATGGCCACCAGATTACCAAATCATACTGAATTTTGGCACACAGATCCAGTTTGCTCTACCCTTGAACATTCCTATTTCTTTCTTCAGGATTTTTATCCTGCACACAAATCAGCCCCCTTTGTGCAACTTAGAATCTTAAGAGTTGCCAGGCCTACAGAGAGGCTGAGTGACTTGCCTAGATCACTCAGCCAGTATGTATCAGAGACGGGACTTAACTCCAGGTTGCTCTAACTCAAAGTCTGCTTCTCTATCCACTTTGTCATGATGTCTCTCATATCTGTAACAGCAACAGAAATTTGCTGCATATGTGGATGGGAAAATTTGGAAAACGTGATGTTTGCAAAAGTCCCTTTTCTTTATGGAGAATTCAACCAGGACCACAATGACACTAAAACTCAGTCTGTGCCCAGAATCTGTTTATAAAGAAGAGGTATGACTGTGACTCTTTCTGATTCATCTAACATGTTGCTGAAGGGCATTATAATGCAGAAATTATTATTATTTTTCAAAGTATAGGTATTCAAAGCATACATGTTAGGACATTCTTGAAGACATTAAGCAACTTTGCTTTAGAATTCATATAATCTTTCTCTATCTCCCTTCCTTCCTTTCAATTTTCTAGCCATTTTCTATGGAAAAAAAAATTTTCCATTCATCAGCTATTTTGTTTGCATGATGCCAGGCAACAGGTTTGACTATTTGTCTTTCACTAAATCAACTTATTTTTTCACCAAATTGACTGAATTACCAAGACATTTTCTTGTAAACACAGCCTCAGCCCTTAGTCCTAAAGAGCCTATGATTGGTTTCAAAAGAGATGATCATTTTCCCTCTACATCTTTCCCTTGCTATTTTTGTCTCTGTTTATCATCAGATGAAGCCAACAACAGCTGCCTCTAGGCCAAATGGTGAAATAAACAAATTTTGCCAATTCCTCCCTTTTTTAACTGTTTCTCAGGCTTTCTCATTTTCCAGACTCAGGTGATAGGACACCCTACTTTGTGCGTGTGTTCAGGTCTGGATGGATGAGGTTAAAAGATAAACCTTTGTTCTGACTTTGTAAGAAAAGACATAAAAGGTATCTTATCTCTTTGGAAGGTGTGGACATCCCTATTAACACATTGAAACAATTAGAAACAATTCCTTGCTAGCTAGAAGTTCAGTTGTCCTTGTTGACTTATTGACCTATTGACAGTTCAAAGATGTTTCATTGAATCAAGAATTATTTCTCTGGGACTGGATTATAAAAGGCAACAGACAAATCTACCAGAGTTGAGAGAATCAGAAAAGAACTAAGCAAGAAGTCAGACCTAAGAGGACTCTGGTGCCTGTGGAAGGAGAATCTTTCTATCCGTGCAGAAAACCTCAAGAAACCTGCTTTGTATCAGAGATGGTAACTTCAGAGAATATGGGAAGAATGGTAAAAGAGTTCTTTTTTTTAAAATAAATTAATTTATTTATTTTCTTCTTTACATCATTCATTTCCATGAGATTTTGAGTTACAAATTTTCTCCCCATCTTTCCCCTATTCACCACCTCAAAACAGCCATACCACTATATAACCCCTCCCCCAATCTGCTCTCTCCTATGTCCTTCCCCATCACCCCTCTGAATTTCCAGTACAGCAGGATGGATCTCCCTACCACAGTGCCTGTGTATCTAAATTCCCAGTTGGATGTAGTTAATAATAATAATTATAATATATATATGCATGTATATATACACATACATATTTTTAACATTTGATTATAGAACTTTAAATTCTAGATTCTTTCCCTTCCTCCCTCGTCACCCACCCCTCACTGGAAGGACAAGCAATTAAATACAGGCTGTACATGTGTAATTATGCAGAACATCTCCACAGGGAGCATATTGTGAGAGACTGATTATATGTCTCTCCTTCCTATCCCGCCCTCCCCTTGTTCTATTCTCTACTCTGTCCCTGTCCCTTTACAGAAGTGTGTACTTAAAGCAACCCTCTCCTTGACCCTGCCCTCCCCTCTGTCATCCCACTTCTCATCCCCATCTCTCCTACTCTCCTGTGTGGCAAGATACCCAGTTTAGACTTTATGTCATTCCTTCCCTAAGCCAAATTCAATAAGAGTAAGGTTGACCCTTTCCCTTTTGTCTTCCTGTTCTTCCTCTCCATTGTAACAATTATCCCTTACCTCTTCTATATGAGATGATTAACCCCATTCTGTCTCTCCCCGTCTCCTCTTATTCTAATCCTCTCCCACCTCAGAATTTCACCTTTTACAGGATTGTCCCTTCCTATTCAATTGATCCTGTGCCCTCTATGTACATACTCAGATATGTGTTCATACGCATATATAAACCCTCCTATATAGACATATGTGTATGTATATGTATATATACATTTGTATTCCCTTCACCTATTCTCATACTCAGAAAAGTTTCATAAGTTACAATTATCGTTTTTCCATGTGGGCATGTAAATAGTTCAACTTTGATAAGTTCCTTATATTTCTTTTCCATGTTTACCTTCTCATGTTTCTTGTACTTGAATGTCAAATTTTCTTTTCAGTTCTGATTTTTTCAGCAAGAATGTTTAAAAGTCCTCCACCTCACTGAATGACCATATTTTCCTCTGGAACATCATACTCAGTTTTGCTGGGTAGGTGATCCTTGGTTTTAATCCTAGCTCCCTTGATCTCCAGAATATCACATTCTAGGCCCTTCAATCC
>JAQQSV010014926.1:0-12181 GCA_028646515.1 Pseudochirops corinnae
AAGGCGGAAATGCTACAAGTCACATGTTAGATTTAGATCAACTTATTTGGTATTTGAACTATGCTGAGCGTGCTCAGCTGATGCCCCATGATGTGGTAGATGACATTTTTTCAAAAATTATGGGTTATTCCATGGTGGGCATGGGGCTGGAAAATTGTGCTATGCCTAGGAATTGTTTTGTTGTGCCTGATGCTCCTCTTGTGCTGTATTCCCATATGTTTGTGTTGTACTGTACATGTCTTATGAAACTCCTTGGGGACATTGAAACCTCAGATTGTGAATCCCCTACTAGTGTATTGTTTTAAAAGAAAAGAAGGAGTTGTTGTGCCCCCAACCCCCATTGCTCCTTCCTGCTGCCCTCTGGGTGGTCTGTTGCATTCCAAGGCCTAGGAGCCAGAGCCCTGATAAGGCTGTCTGCCTTACTGGAATGTGGATTAACAGTATTGAGCAGGTATCATCCAACGGGACAGCCCACCCTTTCTTCTTGTCCCTGTTGCTGAGGCACGTGACTTAGTCTGCCCAGGTGGGACATAAAGGGGAGCGAGGGGAGGAAGGGGGTAGGAGTAAGAGGTAAGTATGAGGTGAAAAGAAAAGAGGTGAGAGGAGAGAGGGAAGGGAAGAGAAGATGTAACAACAAAGCTGCATTTCTAAACCCATCTGTGTGTGCCGGGATCTCTGTTGGAGAATAAGGAAGCCAGAGACGTCTGATGACCCTGGGGAGGGTAAGTGAGGTCAGTGGTCCAGAAGGGAACCCGAGGTGAGCGGGTCCTAACGAGAGTTCAACTTCAATTCCAAATATTGGCTGCAAGACCACGTGAGTCCTTAACTGCCCTATGCGTGTGTCATAAAATGAGGAGGTTGGACTCAATCGCCTCTAAGGTTAATTCATGATCCTGTTAATTTACCTGAAGGCTGAAGTAGCCAGTCCTCATCAGAGCATGTAAAGGACCTTTTTAGCAGAGGCTCTGGGTCTAAATCCCACCTCTGACACCTATTACTTGTCCAACTTTGGGCAAGTCACTTAAAAAAAAATCTCCCTATGGCTCAGTTGCCTCATCTGTAAAACGAAAGGATCTGACTAACCGGCCTTGGAGGCCCCTTCTAGCTCTTGTTCTACAATCTCATGATGCTAATTACCTCTGAGATCTTTTCTGCATTTCACTGATGATGTGGTTTTGCATCACAGAATGACGAGGTCTCAGAAATACACCAGGCTTCCACCTCCCCTCCCTATCTGATGGTCTATATTCCACATACAAAAGTGAGGGACAATGTGAAAAGCCCCGTGGACATGGACTCCAAAGAGCTGTGTGACTCTTAGTAAGTCACTAATCTCTCACACACATAGTTTTCTCATCTGCAAAAATTGCTATACTATCTACCTAGCAAGGTCGTTTTGAAGTAAATGCTTTGTAAACTTATACACATTCACTATAGGAATCTGAATAATTATCTTTATTTCTATTAATAAAGTAATGACAGTAAGTGGAAGTTGAAACCCAGCATAATGGATCTGGGTAGGAGGTACAGACCTGCTTCCTTACACTGAAGATTATAGAACTGCCTTCAAAGATTGCAGAAGTATTTCCTTGGGACATTTCAATCAGTCATTCAAGAAGTACTTTTTGAATACCTACTATGTGCGATGTCCTGTACTCAGAGGGATATAAAAATGGCCTGCCCCTGAGGAGTTAGCATTACAGGCAGATTGATATAGTAGGGGTTGGGGGTGGGGGGAGTGGGAACATTAAATTTAGAATCAGGTAGACATGACTTCAAATTCTGCCTTTGACCTTGATTATGGTGTGACCGAGCAAGCACAGGGGCTTCAGCTTACTAATCTGTAAAATAGGTTGTTAAAATACCTCTGGCACCTACTTTATAAGGATGTTGTGGAGACCAAGAGTCACAGAGCTAGAGACTGGACCTATGATTTCATGGGCTCAAGAGAACTTCCTAAAGAAGAAAATCCTTCTGCCAATGAAAGTTGGCACTCAGTCTTAAAGAGCTGCCTAGAACACTGAAAAGTAAGGTGACTTTTCCAAGGTCACCCAGCCAGTATGTGTCCAGAAGTCTTAGCAGATCTGAGGCCAGAAAGAGCGTTATAGAGATGGCCATTTTTATCATTACTTTTATTATCTAAATCCTCCTCAAAGGCAGAACAATGAACTATAAGATTTCTCAATGTGTTTCTCTAGTCCAGTCTTCTGAGATATAAATGGGCTCACCAAGAGACATGTCTTTCACAGAATTTCAGGATTTAGAACTAGGAAAGACCTTAGCAGTCATGTAGTCCAACCCCCTCATTTTACAGATGAGGAGGAAACTGAGGCCCAGAAAGTTTAAGTACTGTGTCCAAGGCCACACAGATAAAAAGTGGCAGAGCTAGGATTTGAACCCAGGTCCTCTGACTTCCAATCAGTACTTTTCCCTAGCAAATCTCCTTCAGTAGATGATCTGGCTACAAGCCTGGGAGCTGGATGCCACCAACATTCCCTCTCTGCAGAAACATAGCTTTATTCTTACAAGGGTAAGTCAAAAAGAATAAGAGCATTTTTAAAATAAGAATGGCTGTAGAACACATCAACTCTAAGGTCTTAAATAACAGTTCTGCTAAAATAATTGTTTCTATCAGTGGTTCATCTAGTAAAGGGGATTAAAGATAGTGGGTTCATTAAGGAGAGTTAAGATCACAAAATTCATTTAAATTGCCTTGCACCTGTTTAATCAAAATGATTTTCTGCTACTCTAGATTACAAGTTAAATTTCAGCAGTGACAGATTAATGACTGATCTACTAAGTCCTACCGTGTCCTTTGTCACTGCCTCAATGGAACCACCATCTTATCAGTAAACCACACTTGCCCTTGAAGCTCATTACAGCCAAGATACTGAGATCAAATGGGCAATTCAGTCTCCTCACAGCCTCTCCAGATCGACTACTGCTGAGATGGACAAATCCTACACAGCCTGTGGGATGAAGAATGGACCCCAGCCAGTTCATATGGCCTCATTAGAATTACAAATCTAGGTCACTCATAAGCAAGTTCCATGCTTCTGACTCTTGGAGCCTTTGGAGTTAAACGTCAGGGCCTTTTGGATGTGTGCAAAAGAAAGAACATGCCATTCATGTTTGGTCTAATCAAGGAGAAGATTTTCATAAAATCAGGAGTTTATCCATGGAGGGAAGATGAGCCTTGATCTACCACCCCTACAGCAAGAAGAATTCCAGGAAGCTGCTTCCAGATTCAAATTGGAGTTGATACCCAGAGGTACCTGTGAAAAGATTTCCAGTTTCACAGAAAATGATTCATCCAAAAGCCAGACAACTTCTGATCATCCAGACTAATGGAGAGAAGAAAGAGCATGGATAATCCAAAGCAGTAATAAATTTTTTTGTCCCCCTCACATATGGCCTTTTTCATTGTTGTTTTTCAGTCATTATCGGTTATATCTGACTTTTTATGACCCCACTTGGGATTTTCTTGGCAAAGATACTGGAGTGGTTTGCCATTTCCTTCTCCAGTTCATTTTACAGATGAGGAATCCAAGGCAAACAGGGTTAAGTGACTTGCCCAGGGTCACACAGCTGGTAAGCATCTGAGGCCAGATTTGAACTCAGGAAGATGAGTCTTCTTGACTCCAGGCCTGGCACTCTATCCACTGGGCTACTTAGTAGCCCCTTCTTTTATTAGATTTTGTTTAAAGACTAATGGCAAAGTGATTTTCCTGGCCTCTCCAAATGCAACTCTGTGTGGTAAAGTAGAAAGATTGCTGGATTTGAGGTTAGAGGATATGTATTCAAATTCTGGCTCTACTACTTACTATCTCTCTCACGTCGGACAAGTCACCCTGACTCATGGTGTCCTAGTTTCCTCCTCTTTAAAAGGAAGAAGTTGAATTGAGCGGCCTCTATGGCCCTTTACGCCTCTAAACCTGAGATCCTGCCATCCTAAACCCAACCGGAATGAAGTGAACATCACAATGAGAGCCCAACATAAAACAAAAAGTTCCTTCAAAGGGGATCATTTCATAGCTTATTTGTAGCACTGTTTGATAATTAGCCATTTAGCAGCCTTTGTTTTTGCCTTCTCAGCAGTAGACAAAAATACCAAGTTACACATATTCAAAACATACCCTTATACCACGTCTAGCAAATACCTCAAGTGGGAAAAAAGCCCACTTTTTGTTACACAATTCTCGAGTGACTAGAAGACACCTGGGTTGTAAGGACTGGGTTTTCTTTGACCAAATGAATAATGTTTACTTGTGCCAGTATCTGGTATGAGGTTCTGTATAAGTTTTAATGCATCCAATGTAGATTTAACATCAATCACATTATTTCAATTATTATTTTGTGATGTCAGAAAAGTTACTTCTGTTACATTTATTGTCTGTACAAAGTGTCTGATATGAATAATCACGCGCTACTTGGTAGCAGTTGTAATTGCAAAGCACTAAGGACTGCTGAGTGAACTGTTAGTCATCCACTTTGTGTGGCACAGATGCACTACTTGGTAGCAGCTGTACTGCTGAGTCAACTCTTAGTCATCCACTTTGTGTGACGCAGATGCACTACTTGGTAGCAGTTGTACTGCTGAGTCAACTCTTAGTCATCCACTTTGTGTGGCACAGACCATCTACTTCATATCTGCCCCAACTAGACTGTTAGTTCTAAAGGTCAAGGGCCATGTCTTAGACTTTCTGTACTGGCCCTCACATATGACTCACATCTATATAAAATGTTAAATAGACCATAATCTCCATGAGGACAAGGAGTCTTTCAGTCTTATCTTTGTGTCTCTAGCACATAATCACTACATAGAAGGTATTTAATACATTTTGATTCAACTGAATTATGTAGGAGCCACCACTATTTTTGCCTCTTCTAGAAGACACAAAAATGCCATGTTACACATATTCACACTGTACCCTTGCACTATGTCTGTCAAGTATCTGAGTGGGGAAAAAGTCCACTGATTTACACAATTCTTACAGGACTAGAAGATATCTGGGTTGTAAGGACCAGTAACTTAAAGGTTTATAAAGTTCTTTCTTTAAAACAGTACAGTAAGGGAAGTACTCTTAAGAAATTGTATACCCATTTTACAGATAAGGAAACTGAGGCTCAGAAAGGTTAAGTAGAATTATCACTCAAACCAAAATCTGATGTATAATCCATAAGTTTATTATTTATAATCCCCCTATACCTCTGCCCACATTGCCCACAAATGATATGACAAAACAAAAAATGGCTAAGGGGAGTTAGTAGCAGACTTAAAATGCAAAAATGCAGAGTATGATGACCTGTTATAATCTCTCTCCACTAGACATTTAGGAAACCTACAGTGCAGTAGTTGGAGAATTGGGCCTGAAGTCAAGAAGTCTGGAGTTCAAATCCAGCCTTAGACCTTTACTAGCTACATGAATTTAAGCCAATTACTTCACCTTTATTTGCCTCAGTTTTCTCAACTGTAACATGGAGATAACAGCATCTCCCCCCATGCTTGTTAAAAGAACCAAATGAGATTTTTGTAAATTATAAATGAAAATTTATAAATTTGAAAATGAGAAATTGCAAAGCACTAAGGACAGTGCCCACCTAGCACACAGTATGGGCTATATAAAGTGTTTCATCGTTCAGTCATTTTTCGGTTGTGTCCCACTCTTTGTGACCCTCTTTGGGGTTTTCTTGGCAAAGATCCTAAAGTGGTTTACTATTTTCCTCTCTGGCTCATTTTACAGATGAGGAAACTGGGCCAAACAAGGTTAAGTGACTTGCCTGGGATCACACAGCTAGCAACTGTCTCAGGTCAGATTTGAACACAGGAAGAGAAGTCTTCCTGACTCCAGGTCTGATACTCTATCCACTCTTCCACCTAGCTACCACGTATAAATGTTAGCTATTACCATCAATAAGAAGATAAAGAATTATTCCTAAACATTTTTCTTGGAGTTCAAACTTTTTAAAAAAAAATTACTAGAATAGCTCAAAGGCTTGGGTTTTAAGCCTCTTTTGAAAAAAATTCAATTCAAAACATTTATTAAACATCTACCACATGCATTGTATGTTAGCAAAAAAAAAAAAGTCTAGAGTAGTGATGTCAGACTCAAATAGAAACAGGGCCACTAATTTGTACATAAGGACCCCCGAAGGCAGCATATTGAACTTAGTTTTAAAATATAATTTTGTCTATGTTTTATTGTATTTTCATTTATTTTCTTGCATATTTCCTATTTACATTTTAATCTGATTCCTCAGGCTACAGCAGGCCTTGTGTTTAATACATCTGGTCTACTAGCATATGGGTCTCATTTCAGTGCTTTCAAAGATTCCCTTAATTCCTAAAGGTCCTTCATGGGAAAGAGAGAATACTAGAATACAGTGTACCTCAACTTAGAATTTCTTGGCCATCTAAGGATAGGAATTTGAAAATAACACAAAAATCCATCATCTTCTTCATTCCCAGGAAAGGGTCTGGGGATCTGGGGATTAGGAGAAACCCAAGGTAGATCAATAAATTTAGCCAAATTTAGATTCAGACCAAATTTAGCACTGGGAACATTTTAATCACAGGCAAATTACAGGAATGGTTAAGCAATTCAAAATTCCAGCAGATAGCAGCATTTGCATCCTAGAACAGAAGACCCATACAAGTCCACATGTATCCAGTTGCTTTGTAATCAAGATAGTTCATATTGAGATGGTACCTGAAAGTTCACAAAATGCTTCCTCACATTCTTGAGGTAGGGAGTGAAAAAATTATTAACCCTATCTGACAGATATGGAAACTGAGTCTTAATGAGGTAAAGTAAAATATGCAAGGTTCCATAACTAGCAAATTAAAGAGCCAGGATTCAAAGCTAGGTCTTCTGATTTGAAACTCAGTCCTCTTTTCACTATACCAACCTGCAATTTAAAATGTTTTTGAAGGATTTTCTTTTTTAAAAAATAATTTTCAACAAAAAAAATTTCCCCAAACCTTTGGCTGTTTGTCCCTTCTTCCAATTTTTGATCCTCAATAAGTCAACAATCTTTTTAAAGTTCCTTTTTAACTAATTTTGGCAAATAAATGCAAAATGAGCAATCTTGATCTGAGTACAATGCCTAACCAATCAAAGACAGAGCTAGGATGCTCAGGCAGAGTAGTAAACCAAAGGCCAATTGGATTTAGTCTAACAACCTGGATTTGAATCCCAGCTGGGCTACTTTACTTGACCTTGGGAAAATCATTACCTTCTCTGTCCCTTAGTGTCCTTTGTAAAATGAGCGCTTGCCCTATATGCCCTCTAAGTTCCTTTACAGCTCTATAAGATAAGATTTTATTTTTTCTGTGAGTGAAAAAGAAGTGACCAGTTAGGATTAACACCTGAAGTGCAGTGCAGGCATAACTGGGATATCATTCCTCTTGGGGAATTTTACTCCATGGAAATCTCATCTATGTTGAAACAGATGAAAATTCCTAATTAAATTTGCCAGTTTATGATCACAGAACACATTGAGTAGTTTTAGCAAAAGATCCTCTGGAAAAAGAGACATCAAAGGATAGGATTTCAATTGGGTCTGAGTGGTACCAAGAATCAAGCCAGGAACTGGCAAAAAGTTTGGAAAACTTGGTTATCCCACTGGATTTAAAAAATGCCACAAGAGCCTGCCCTTTAGTTTGGGAAGTGCCAATCAGAAGGGTAGAAACACTTTCTCTCTCTCTCTCTCTCTCTCTCTCTCTCTCTCTCTCTCTCTCTCTCTCTCTCTCCCCCCCCCCCAAAAAAAAAATTCTGGTCATATGGGAGATGTGGGATCCACATCTCTCATACATCGAGAAGTCTGATGTGATCAAGGCAAAATAACCTATTTAAGAATTTCCAATAACTTGAATTAACAGGTCAATTCAATGTTTCTGAAGTTTGTCAGTCCCCAATGTTTGGCAATAAAATCTCCCCACCATCACCTACCCATTCCACAGCATGATGTTAACAGCACCAGTAATCTGTTCTTCCCATTTAGGAAAGATTCAGTAGTTAACAAACTGACCAAGAAGACAATCACCAGAAAGAATAAACTGCAGAAAGAGCCAGGGTCAGTGAGAAGCTGGTTGGACAAGAGTTCCTTCCACATTCTTGGGACGGATTGACAGGGGAGCATTCACCACAGTTCTGACAGATTGTATCACAGAAAGACTAAATAAATTTCTCTCATCCCACTATTATCTCTGTTCATTTCTTCACATATCCTAGGGATCACCAATTTAATGTATCCTCCTTTCTTCTAATTACAAGTCAACCCACCCAAATACTCTTTCATGCATGAGAAAAAGAGGATCTTGGCTTTGAGGTGACCCTGCCACCCCACCTCTCTTGTATCTTCTCAGGAAAAGCAATGCTATGAACTGTTGCTCCTAGTTCTGGCTACAGGAAAGAGAAGAGAGCATCAAAACCCAACTTCCTAGTGACAGATTCTGTTTCCAGGCTCCAAGGATATGGGCCTCCCCCAAACATGCCTTAACACCTGGTTTGCTATATAAATGAACAGGACTCACTCTCCCTGAAGAATCAATGGCAGCCTTCTGATGTTACAACCCATGTAATAGGCATTATATATCACTCTCAGTGAATGAAGCCTTCCTCTTTCTACTGCTTCCCAAAATGATCCATCAATGTCAAAAGACTCACTGAGTTTGTTACAGACTCTCTCTCATATTGGGAAGTTGAGTTGCTCTTCAGTTTTTGTTATTATTACCAGGCACTCCCCTCCATCCCATCAGTCCAATCTTTCCTTTGCTACCCCTAATACACGTCTGGACAATTGATATCTAGAGGAACAGCAAGCTAACAACAAAGTTCTTTCCAAAGTTACCCTCCAATAGAAATGCATGTCACCCAGCCCACTGTTGCCACCAGCACCAAAGGCCCTGGGGTAAGACAATTTTGTCTGCACTGAATAATTCACAATAAATCCACAATTCTGTCCAATCTCTCAACCACCCTATCACCAATAACCATATCACTCTTCAGATCAACTTATTCATCTAATCCTACATCTTTCCATTCTCCCCTGCCCACCCCAAAGGGGACTACCCCTTCATCCCCCAGGATCCGGGCTAGAGTATAACACTCACATCGCGGAATCTGTTCCAATACTTGTCCCTGTCGTACTGGGAGACAGTGCTCAGCCATTTGTCACTGTCCAAGAAATTGCCATTGTTGTGGCCGGTGAGCACCTCCGCGCGCCGGCTGTCCACTTGTAGGAAACACCACGCCAGGATCACCATGATGCCAGGCATCTGCAGAACAAGGGGGGTTGCAGGGCAGACAAGCGCGGCTTGGGGTGAGATGGGATGCAATATCCGCATGCCTGTCCTGACAGTTTATCAATGGGAGATGGGAGGGGGGGGGGGTGTTAGGGGTGTTATGGGGCACGGATTTTATTAAGAGGTGCAGATCTTGTTTTGTTATTCGCATGTTTGGGGATGACCCATCACAGACCTTGACCTAGGCTGCCGTGCTGGAAGAGAGGTTGCCTAGAAGTGCGGATTGGGGAAACTGAGTCTACCGTCAGGTAGCAGCCACACTGGGCTGCAGAGAACACTGGAGTTTGGCGGGGGGTGGGGGGAGTAGATCTCTCCCATCCCTCGCGCTTCTAGCAGCTCCCACACTCAGCAGCAGGAGCGCAGCTAGGAAGGTGGAGAACCTCCTTGCAGCAGCTTCCTCGGCGGCCCCAGGTGATGTTTGCCGAGTAGTACGACCTGCCCCCTCTTCCAGAACGCTCCCTTCCGCCGTCCCTTCGCCCAGCCAGGAGGAAGTTGGGGAGCCCAGGAAGAAATCAGCTAAGCCCAAACGGCAACATCTGACTGTTCCGGGGAGCGAGGGTAGGTGCGAGAACTAAGGGGCACGTACCTTGCGGGGCAGCCCGTGGTAGGGCGGAAGTCCCTGCTTCTTAGCTGCACCTGCTCCACAGACTCTGGCTTCAGCAGCTCCGGCTCCAGCCCCAGCTCCGGCTCCGACTCCGGCTCGCAGGTTAACAATCTGTCGTTCTCTAGCTGCTTCGCCCGCTCTTTCCTTCCCTGCCTGTTCACTGCGCTCCCTCCCTCTGCTTTGTGAGCCAGCCTGGGTCTGCTAGCAGTCTCCTTAGCGCTGCGGAGACAGCTAGAGGCGACTTCTGGTGCCCCCTGGCGGGCGCGCTGCCGAACAACCCTTTTGGCCCTGGCTCCCCGCTCCCGATTCCCCAGCTCTTCTCTCCAGCTCAAGGGCTCAGAGCGAGCGCCGCCAGCGCCACAGCCACCACAGCTCGCGAAGCCTGCCAGCCTACAAAGGGGCTGGAGAGGGGGCCCTGCACATGCTCAGACGGGCCGCGCAGAGCTGGGGCTCAAGAGACTAGCGGTGCTTAGAGGGAAGAGCAGGGTCGTTGAGACATGGGGAAGAAAAGGGAAGACAGACAGGGACGGAGCCGGGTAGAGGAGCGGTGGGCTCACCCGAAATGCTCACAGCAGCGCAGTGACCCATATATTCACACACGCTGTGCGTTTACACACACTTCCACCTGGCACAGCTAACCTTCCGGGGCCAGGAAAAGTGGGTCTCTCACGGCCAAGACACCCCAATCTGCCTCGTTCTGCACATGCCTGGTGCTGGATATCGTGACAACCCAGCCCTTGGAAACCTGGGTTCCAGACCCAGTGGTTCTTCCTAGTCAAGAGATTTTTAACCTGTCATCATTTCAGAGCCTCAGTTTCTTGACCAGGAAAATGGGAGTAAGAAAATTTACACGCCTTCCTCAGATTTGCTTCCCCAAAGAACTGAGATAATGGATGCAAAGTAAACCTTAAAATCCACAATTATAAATGTGAGCTATTACTGTGATCACAAACACAGAGTGTCTCCTTTAGTGGACACTAGAGAGCTCTTCTGTAGTTGTTTCTGGGAGAATGGTGATGATGATATAAGAGATATGCCACGGAGAGACTGGAGCTTTTGTGTAGACATTTCGTCACCAATTCTGGTTGGCGAAGGACATGGTTGGTAAGAGCTTTTTTTCTGTTAGCTGTGTAGACAGAATTCTAGGTATCTTCAAACAGACCTGATTCGGTTTCCACAGTCTCTCAACTCCATGCCCATCTTAGAAAGTTCATGGTGTCCTGTGAGAGACTGTTGTTAAGGGGAAAGCCCTCAGAGATTTTTCTCTTTGGGGTTATATAACCACCCGCCCCCCTCCAATGGGACCTCCTAGGCTTTTTTTTTATTCTTTTGGTCTCCAGCCACAAGAGAGCAAACCCTAGGAATCTGGGAAGTAGAATCCAAGACATTGCAACCCAATGTCCCAAGAAACAAAGTCACATTTGGGAATGACCTTCAGAACACCAACCTAGAGATAGCTGAAATATCAAGCAGTGATTTTCATTTTGGTTATGAACTTGTTGGATCATTGCTATGTAGAAACTGAGCTAAATTATGAGTCTAATCCCTCCCCACCCCCAGATCTAAGTACTAAAGGGGGGGGGATTATGCCTCAAGGCATCAGGATAAATGCTTGTACATTTGTTCTTGCTAAATCTTTTAAGAAAATATCCCTTTGTAAAAACTAATCAATTTTAAGTTGTTCAATGAAACTGGTATGCTAGTCACTGGCTCTTAAAAATGGGAG
Source organism: Pseudochirops corinnae (assembly GCA_028646515.1). Lineage (NCBI taxonomy): Eukaryota > Metazoa > Chordata > Mammalia > Diprotodontia > Pseudocheiridae > Pseudochirops > Pseudochirops corinnae. The sequence continues at coordinate 11,638 of JAQQSV010014926.1, forward strand.
AACACAGCTGTGGGGCTACAACCAATGGCAACAGAGAAAAGAGCCCAGAAACCTTTCAGGGTAAGCTGAAGCCCTGAAGGGAGAGGTAGCCTGTATAGCACTTGGAAGAGAGCGCCAGAGACTATATGTTTCAGTACGTATGTGACTTTTGCCAATGGCAAGCACATAACCTAAGCCAATCCCACCTTTTACACTTCTGCAATGCTACCAAAAGGTTTTATTTGCAAATAAATGGCACTTTCATTTCTGAGAGATCCCTTCCCAGCTAAGTAAGTTGGATTCTTGCCTACAATCCCTCCACTCACCATCCATGAAGGCCACACAGAACCAGAAACCAACACAGAGTATTGGAATCCCTTTGTCCCACCTCTTTATTTTCAAATGAGAATACTGAGGCTCAGGAAACGACTGGTCCAAGGTCATGTAATGAGCTAAGATTCCATGCTCTTAGAGACCATTAGAGACTGGTGCTCTTAGAAGGTAGAGATTAGTGCTCTTTTGAGAAAGCTTGTTTGTGGTAAATCCATCTAGTGCAAGAAAAGCA
>JAQQSV010014927.1:0-12181 GCA_028646515.1 Pseudochirops corinnae
AATAGAGATTTCACCTTATTGCTCCTAAGGCCAAAAAGGCTTCTTGGAAGAGCTCAAGAAAGATTTTAAAAGTCAAATAAGAGAGGTAGTAAAAAAATGGAGAAAATAAATGAGAGGTATAAAAAAAAGTTAACAGCTTAAAAAATGAAGGACAAAAATTGACTGATTAAAGCAACTCTTAAAAAATGCAATTAGCCAAATGAAAAAAGAAGATACAAAAATGCACTGAAGAGAACAAATTCTTAAAAAATAGAATTGATCCAATGGAAAAGGAGTCACAAAAATTAATTCAGGAGAAGAATTGCTTAAAAAGAAGAATTAGTGGGGATGGGCAGAGTCACCATTGGGGCATAGGAGCAGCAAAATTCCACAGCTCCCTCATGACCACCTCAAATACCAACAAAATAGGACTCTAAACAAATATTAGAGCTCCAGAACATACAAAAGGGAAGAGAAATAAAGTTCCTGATAAAGGCAGCCTGGCAGTCAGACAGAAAGGGTCCATTGCAGCATGCTGGGAGCCGGACCAGCACCACATGAACCCATGGGTGTAGTCCAAGGGTGGCCAAGGAGAAACCACAGCTAAAACTTTCAGGAGAGCAGATCACTGGCAGCTGTGGTGGTTTCCAGATTTATCAACCCATAAGAGGCAAGGACAAAGGGAAAGGTTAATGGAACTAGGCTAAATTTGGGGGATAGGAGCCAACTGACTGCCCCAAAGCTAGAAGTAGCTGAAGTAGCAGCCCTGGAGGTACCTCCACGTGGCTGGTTCAGAGCTTGCAGGCTGCAGATTGCAGGTGGGCCAAGTAATAATTCAGAAGCTAAGTGTTCTTGCCTTGAGCTTCCTGGATTGGGATCATGGCCTAGGGTTGTCGTCCTGAGGTACGTTTTCACCCCACCAAAGCTGGTGGGTCTGCAGAAATGGTGGCCTCCTAATAGCTTCAGCAGCTGCAAAAACCCTAGCTGTTTGATACATAGCTCTCCCCTCTGAAAGCAGAGTTCTATGGAGCTCAAAAGACAAGTAATTGACTAGAAACATGAGCAGGCAAAGTAAGCAAAGCAAGCTCAGCAATCCAACTTTAGATTCCTTTTTTGGGGACAAAAAGTAACAAAGCATGGAATGGTAGGAAGATAACACATTCAGAACTCCTGCACCAAAAGCTTCCAAGAAAAATGGAAACTGGTTACAATCCATAGAGGAGCTTAAGAAGGATTTTGAAAACCAAGTAAGGGAAGTGGAGGAAAAATGGGAAGAGAAATGAGAATGATGAAAGAAAATCATGAAAACAGAGTCAACAACCTGATTGAAGAAAGAAACACCTTAAAAAATAGATTAACTCAAATGGCAAAACAGGCCCAAAAAGCCAATGAAGAGAAGAATGCCTTAAAGAGCCAAATTTGCCAGATGGAATAAGAATCTCAAAAGCTTGCTGAAGAGAATAATTCCTTCAGAATTAGAGTGGAGCAAATGGAAGCAAATGACTTTAGGATAAATCAAGATACTATTAAACAAACACAAAGAAATGAAAAAATAGAAGGCAATGTGAAATAGCTCCTTGAAAAAACCACTGACCTGGAAAATAGATCCAGGAGAGACATTTTAAAAATTATTGGACTACCTGAAAGCCATGATCAAAAAGAGAGCCTAGAAATCATCCTTCAAGAAATTTTCAAGGAAAACTTCTCTGATATTTTAGAATCAGAAGACAAAATAGAGGTTGAAAGAATTCATCAATCACCTCCTGAAAAAGATCCCTAAAAGAAAACTCTTAGTATTGTTATAGCCAGGTTTCGGAGGCTCCAGATCAAGAAGAAAATGTTACAAGCTGCCAAGAAGAAGCAATTTGAATACTGTGGAAATACAATCAGGATAACCCAGTATCTAGCAGCTTCTACATTAAGGGATTGAAGAGCCTGCAATATGATATTCCAGAGATTAAGGGAACTAGGATTAAAGCCAAGAGTCACTTACCCAGTAAAACTGAATATAATGTTTCGGGAGAGAATATGGTTATTCAATGAAGTGGAGGACTTTCAAGCATTCTTGAGGAAAAAAACAGAAGTGAATAGAAAATTTGACACTCAAATACAGGAAGCATGAGAAGGTAAACATGGAAAAGCAATCTTATGGATTTATCAAAGTTTAACTGTTTACATGCCTACATCGAAAAATGTTAAGTGTAACTTTTGAAAATTTTCTCAGTATGAGGATAGGTGAAGGGAATATAAGCATATATGTATGTATGTATGTATGTATGTATATATATGTATGTATATATATACATACATACATATATATGGATATATATGTACACACATACATATACATGCCTATATGGGAGGGTACATATGCATATGAATACATATGTGAGTGTGTGCATAAATGTGTACCTAGACAGAGGGCACAAGATCAATTGAATAGGAAGGGATGATATTTTAAAAGGTGAAATTGAGAGGTGGGAGTGGATTAGAATGAGAGGAGACAGGAAGAGACAGAATGGGGTCAATCATCTCTTAAAGAAGAGACAAGGGATAACCATTACAATGGAGGGGAAGAACAGGGAGCCAAAAGGGAATGGGTCAACCTTACTCTCATAGAATTTGGCTTAGAGAATGAATGACATAAACTCTAAATTGGGTATCTTGCCCTACAGGAGAGAAGGGGAAAGGGGATGAGAGGTAACATGAAGGAGGAGAGGGCAGGTTGTAGGGGAGGCTTCTTAGAAGCACAGACTTCTGTAAAGGGACAGGGACAAAGTAGAGACTGGAACAAGTGGAGGGAGGGGTAGGAGGGAGAGAAATATAGTCAGTCTTTCACAACATGTCCATTGTGGAGTTGTTATGTGTAACTACACATGTGCAGCCTGTATTGAACTGCTTGTCTTTCCAGTGTCTATCCTCAGTGGGTGACGAGGGAGGAGGGGATAGAACATGAATTTTAAAGTTCTAAAATCAAAGACATATATATATATATATATATACATATATATATATATGTGTACATGTATACACACACACAAACACACACACACACACGCATATATATATCAACTGGGGCAGGGAGATCCATCTTGCCCTACTGGAAAGTCAGAGGGGTGATGGTGGAGGATATAGGACAGGGAAGATTGGGGGAGGGGGTATAGAGTGGGATCACTGTTTTGGGGTAGTGGGTAGGGGAAGGATGGGGAGAAAATTTGTAATTCAAAATTTCATGGAAATGAATGATGTAAATTAAAAATAAACAAACATTTATTTTTTAAAAAAGAGAAAATAAGTTGAATTAGCCTATTGAAAAAAGAGGTACAGAAGTTAACTGAAGAAAACAGTTTGTTAAAACTTAAAATTGGGTAGGTGGAAGTTAATGACTCCATGAGACATCAAATATCAGCCAAACAAAATCAAAAGAATGGAAAAAATAGAAGAAAATGAAAAATACCTCATTGATGGAGGAAAAAAAAAAGTTGAATAAATAAACAAACAACTGACTTGAAAAATAGATCCAGGAGAGATTATTTAAGAATTATTGATCTACCTGAAAATCACAATAAAAAAGAGACCTTCGACGGTATCTTTCAAGAAATTATCACGTAAAACTGCGCTGTGATGCTTGAACCAGAGGGTAAAACGGTCATTGAAAGAATTCACCAATCATGTCCTGAAAGAGATCCCAAAATGAAAATGTCAATGGATATAGTAGTTAGATTCCAAAATTAACAGATCAAGGATAAAAAGCCAGAAAAGAACAATTTAAATATCGTGGAACCACAGTAAGTATTATGCATGATGCAGCAGCTTGGAATATGACATTGTGTAAGACAAAGGACCTTGGAATACAACTGAGGATCAATGACTCAGCAAAATTGAGCAAAATCTTTCAGGGCAGGAGATGAGCATTAAGTGGAATAGGGAACTTCCAAATCATCCTGATGAAAGGAACCAGAAATTAACAGAAGATTTGATTTCCAAATACCAACTCAAGAAAAGATACAAAGGCAAATAGGAAAGAAAAGAAAAACATGTTATTCAATAAGTGTAATCTGTTTATATCCCTACATGGGAAGATGATTCTTGCAACTCCTGAGAATTGTATTTTTATTATGACATTTAAAAGGTGTATACATAGACAGAGGGTGAGTATATAAGATGACTTTGATGTGATAATGAAAAAAAAATAATTAAGGGGTGAAAAAAATGGATTGTACAAAAAGAAGAGGAAAGAAAAGGAGGAGATAGAAAGGGAAAATATATCACATGAGGAGGCAGAAGGACTTATTACAGCAGAGGTAGAAAGGAAGGGGGATGCGAATTATCTGAACCTTACTCTCATCAGATTTAGCTCAAAGAGGGAATAGAATACACACTCAGATGGGGATAGAAACCTATCTTAACCTATAGGAAAGGGTAATAAAAGGGGAGGGAGTAGATAGAAGGGAGGGAAGAAGGAAGAGTAGAAGTAGAAGGGGAAGGGGAAAGAAAAGGGAGGTGAACTAATAGAAGGTAGGGTAAATTGAAGGAGGCAGGGGAATGAAGTAAATGACCTGTAAGGAGAGAAAGGGAAAAATGAAAGGAAAAAAAAAAAACATCAATGTGGGGCTGGGTGAGATGATTAGGAGGGAGAGATAGGCATTTTTAGTAATCACAACTGTGAATGTCAACGGGTTGAACTCTCCCATAAAATGGAAGTGGTTAGCAGAATGGATTAAAAACCATAATCCTACAATATGTTGGTTACAAGAAACACATTTCAAGCAGAAAGACACAGAGTAAAGATAACATGTCAGTTAAAAATATATCATGCTTCAGCTGAAGTAAAAAAAAAAAATCCTGATATTACACAAAGCAAAAGCAAAAATAAAACTAATTAGAGGATGTAAAGAATGAAACTTCATCCTGCTAAAAGATACAAAAGAAAATGAGGATCAGTACTAAATATACATGCACCAGGTGGTCAACTTCCAAATTCTTAGGGGAAAAGTTGGTGAGTTGAAGGAGGAAATAGATAGCAAAACAATACAAATGGGGAACATCAACCTCCCTCTCTCAGAACCAAATAAAACCACAAAATAAACAAGAAAGTAGTTAAGGAGATTAATAGACTTTTAGAAAAGTCAGATATGATAGACCCCTGGAGAAAATTGAATGGGTCTAGGAAGTAACATTGCTTTCCTCAGGGATACACACACAGACACACACAGACACACACACACACACACATATACACACTGACCATTTACTAGCCATAGACAATAGCATACCAGCCCTGGAGTCAGGAGAACCTACCTGAGTTCAAATCCTGCCTCAGACACTTGACACACTTACTCGCCATGTGACTTTGAGCGAGTCACTTAACCCCTATTGCCCTCCAAAAAGCCAAAAATAAATCACAATCCAATCAAGAAAGGCAGAAATATAAAATGCATCTTTTTCAGATTACTCTGCAATAAAAATTTCATGTAATAAAATGTTATGTAAAGGTAGACTAATATTTAATTTGAAAGGAATCTAATCCTAAGGAATTAGTGGGTAAAACAGCAAATCACAGAACCAATAACTTCATCAAACAGAATGACAGTAATGATAAAACTCATGGGATGAGTTTTATCATTCTTCTTCACCAAAGAAGTCCTTAGGTGAAATTCTATGTCTCTCAATGCTTAACATGAACAAAAGAGGAAACCAATGAATTGGGTATGAAACTAAAAATCTAGAAAAATAACAAATTCAAAATCCCCAATTAAATATCATATTAGAAATTTTGAATATCAAAGAAAAGATCAATAAAATGAAAATCTAGAAAACTATTGAACCAATAAATAAAATTAAGACTGATTCTATTTTTAAAATGCAATAAAATAGATAAAACTTTGATAAATTTGAAGAAAATTTTTTAAAAAAGGAAAGAAGAAAACTAAATTACCAGTATCAAAAATGAAAAGTAGTAAATTCACCACTAACATAGAGGAAATTAGAACAGTAATTGGGAGCTATTTTGCCCAACGGTATGCCAATAAATCTGACAATCTTATTGAAATGGATGAATACTTACAAAAATGTAAATTTCCAAGATTAACAGAAGAGAAAGCAAAGTATTTAAATAACCCCATCTTAAAAAAAAAAGAAAGAGATTGAATAAGCCTTCAATCAACTCTTCAAGGTGGAAACATAAGATCTGATGGATACAAAAGTGAATTCTATCAAACACTTGAAGAACAATTTATTCCAATACTATGTAAACCATTTGGAAAAAATAGGCAAATAAGGATTTCTATCAAATTCTTCCTATGATACAAATATGATACTGATACCTAAATAGAAAAGAGCCAAAACAGAGAAAGAAAATTATAAACCAATTTCACTAATGAATATAGATATAAAGATTTTAAATAAAATATTGACAAAGAGATTACATCAACTTATCATGAGGATAATGCACTATGACTCAGTGGAATTTATACCAGGAATGCAGGGCCAATTTGATATTAGGAAAACCTTCAGTATAATTGACCATATCAGTAACAAAATTAACAGAACTCATATGATAATCTCAATAGATGCAGAAAAAGCTTTAGACAAAATGCACCACCCATTCCTACTCAAAACACTAGAGAGCATGTGAATGAACGATGTATTAAAGCAAATCATGAGCAGCTTTCCCAATGACTGCTGTGATGAATTAATTTTAAGGTCTAAACACATAGTATAATGAACTCTCTATTTAGTCAAAAATGAATTAAAGCATAACATTTGAGAAATTAAAACATAACATTCACAACAACATGGCAGAACAATTTATTACTAAGGTGGTCATATAGTCTTAAACGAAATATATCATTCAGAATGTCTTATAGTCATCATTAAGGGATAGCAGAAAATACAAACACCATCTATCCCAGTTCACAGTAAGTTACAATCTCCTCAGTCAATACAGAGTATCCATATAAAGTCATCTTTCATCTTGACTAAAGACTGGTTTCCCATCATCCTTAGGTAAATCATCTTTAAGGGGTAGCAGAAAGTACAAACGTGATCCACCCTTGGGTTACATTAAATTACAAATCTCATCAGCCAATGCAAAGTATCCAAAGTAAAGCCCTCTTTCATCTTGACTTAGGGCTGACTTCCAAACCCCAAGGCTCCTTCTCCACAAGCTGAAAACTCTCAACTATTGCCCGGATTCCCTCTTAGGAAACTCTGTGCTCATGTTCCATAGCTCAATTCATGGGGATAGCTCTACTCAATGCTCTTTTCAGTTTTTGTTTCTAGGAAAACAAAGCTTAACATTGCTACAATAATATTTACACACATTACCAGCATTATCATCTCAATTCACTTTCTGTCTGAGAAACCAATACAGAACTACAGACAGGGCTTTTATTTGAGAAATCAACACAGAACCACTGACAGGACTTCAGTCTGAGAAAACAACACAGATCAACATACAGAGCACCAGTATCACAAACATTCTCTATCTCAGTTATGCCTGCACCCAGCTCTGCTCATGCTCTTATCTGCTCCTTCTCGTTCTACACTTTTTTGCAAGTTCCTCCAAACATGAGCTCCCAAGTGATTACATTTGGCCTATTAAGGGGCTGGTGAGATCTTCAAACCCCCTTAGGTTTATTAAGGGCAATACAATATATACTGTTTCCAATCAAAGACTTTTGATACAATCAAAGGCAAGGTTCAAAGGCACTTGATCGGCTAAAATGCAATCAAGAAAAATGGCAAAAAATCCCATTTTTCATGCCATTACGTGTCTCTTCCTTAAAATTATAAGTATCAGCTTTCTTCTTCCATCAGCAAGCATTATAGGTAATGGGAATTAGTTAGAAGCAGCTTCAATAAGATCAGGAGTGAAACAAGGGTGTCCATTATCACCACTGTTATTCAGTGTTGTAATAGAAAAAAGAAAAAAACTAATGGAAGGAATTAGAATGGTTAATGAGGAAACAAAGCTATCACTCTTTGCAGATGATATGATGATATACTTAGAGAATACCAGAGAATTAAGTTTTAAAAAATACTTGAAATAATTAACAACTTTAGCAAAGCTGAAGGATGTTAAATAGACCCACATAAATAATTGGCATTTCTATATAACATTAGCAAAGTTCAGCAGCAAGAGACAGAATGAGGAGCTCCATTTAAAGTAATTTTAGACAACATAAAATATATGGGAATTCTTGCTAAGAAAAAACACAAGAACTATGTGAATATAATTACAAAACACTTTTCACACTAATAAAGTCAGATTTAAATAATTTGAAAAATATTGGTTACTCATGGGGAGGCTGACCTAACATGATACAAATGACAATTCTACTTAAACTGATTTACTTATTCAATGCCATACCAATCAAACTACCAAAAAATTATTTAGTAGAGACAGAAATAATAATAACAGCATTCATTTGGAAGAACAAAATGTCCAGAAGAGTAAGGGAAATAAAGAAAAGGAATGCAATGGAAGGCTGTCTAGCAATACCAGATTTAAAACTATATTATAAAGGAGCAATTATCAAAACTACTTGGTACTGGCTATTAAAAAAAAGGTGGTGGTTCAATGTAATAGGTTAGGTACAGAAGACACTGGTCAATGACTATAGTAATCTACTGTTTGATAAACCCAAAGATTCCAGCTTCTGGGATAAGAACTCATTACTTAACAAACACTGTCGGGAAAAAATGGAAAATAATACAGCAGAAACTATAGATAAACCAATATCTTGCACCCTCTACCAAGATAAGGTCAAAATGGATACATGATTTAGAGACATAAAGGGTAAGACTAAGCAAATTAGGAGAGCAAGGAATAGTTTGCCAGTCAAATTTATAAAGAATAAAAGAAATTGTGATCAAACAAGAGAGAGAAAACAATATGAAATAGAAAAGGAATAATTTTGATTTCACTAAATTCAAAAGGTTTTATAAAAACAAAGCCAATGCAACCAAAATTAGAGGGGAAGCAGAAAGCTGGAGAACAAGTTTTTACAACTAATGTCTCTAATAAATATCTCATTTTTTAAATGCATAGGAAACAGTGAAATTTATAAGAATACAAGTCATTCCCCAATTGATAAATAATCAAAGGTTATGTAAACAGGTAATTTTCAGATGTAGAAATCAAAGCTATCTATACTCATATAAAAATGCTCTAAAACACTATTAATTAGAGAAATGCATATCAAAACAACTCTGACATACCACAACACACCCACCAGATTAGCTAATATGACACAATAGGGAAATGATAAATTTTGGAGAAGATAGGGGAAAATTGTAACACTAATGCATTGTTAGTAGAATTGGGAATTGATCCAACCATTCTGGAGAGCAATTTTGAACTATGCCAAAAGGGTAATAAAAGTATGTGTACATTTTGAACCAGTAATACTATTTCTAGGCTTTTTTTCCCCAAGGAAACCATGAAAATGAGGGAAAAAAAACCCCACAATTACAAAAATATTTATAGCAACTTTTTTTGTGGTGGTCAAGAATTGGAAATTGAGGGAATGTCCATCAATTGAGGAATGACTCAAAAAGTTGTGGTACATGAATGCCATGGAATACCATTGTGCTATAAGAAATGAAGAGCAGACATGCTTCAGAAAAACCTGGAAAGACTTACATGAACTGCTTTTGAGTGAAGGAAGCAGAATCAGGAAAACATTGTGTATAGTAACTGCAACATTGTGCAATGACCAACTGTGATAGACTTTAGCTTTCTCAGCAATACAAGGACATAGGAAAATTTTAAACAAACAAACAAACAAAAACCCTCACCATGAAAATGCTATCCACATCCAGAGAAAGAACTGTGGAGTCTGACTGCAAATTGAAGCATACTATTTTCTCTTTTTTTTGTGTGTTTCCTCTTTCTTGCAATTTCTCCCTTTGGTTATAATTCTTTATAACATGACTAACGTGAAAATATGTTTGATATGATTGTACATGTGAAGCTTATATCAGATTGCATTCCATTTTGTGGAGGGGGAACTAAAGGGAGGGGGAAATTTAAAACTCAAATCTTATACAAATGAATATTGAAAACTTGAAACAAATTCATAATTTTTTTTAAATCCCCCAAGTTGTATAATTCTCTAATTTTTTATTTGTTTAATAACTTTTTACTGTAGTTTTCTTTTTCTCTTGTCACCATGGTATCTTACATCTCCCTACCACTCTGTCACCCCTGACAACCATCCCATATGACAAATAGTATTTTTTTAGTCAGTGCAAGTGATCAATACATTGAGTGTCAAAACCTGTGCCAGTTGTGACACCTGTATTACTCCAACCTCCACCAGAGTAGGTTCGAAGTGTGTATTCATCCCTCTTTAATTGAGTTCTCCTTGATATTTATAATTTTTTGTGTGTGTCATTGTTCTTTCCATTTACTTTGCAGTAGTTGTTGTGTATATTGTTTTTGTCGCTTTCTGACTTCACTTTGCATCATTTCATGTTGATCCTCCCATGCTTCTTTCTATTCATCACATACATTATTCCTCATAGCACATAAATATTATTGCATTGAATTCATGTACCCCAAAATATTTAATCATTCCCCAAATGACATATTCTTTTTCCAATTTTATTCTATCACAAAAATGATGCTATAAATATTTTGGAATGTATTATTTATTTTGAAATATATACTTCCTTCTTATTAATTACCTCATAGAGATATAAGCCTAGTAATTGAATCTCTGGGTGAAAAGGTATGGATACTTTTTTTTTTGCATACTTCTACATTGCTTTCTAAAGCAGTTGTACCATTTCAAAGCTCTACCCACAGTATATTCATGTGTCTATCTGTCCATAACTTGTCCAACATTAAATGTTACTATTTTTTTGTCTGATCTCTGACAAAGCAGAAGCAAAAACAAACCTAATTAAAAGAGATAAAGAAGTTGGCTACTTTAAAGCCAAGCATGAGTACTTTTCCATAGGACTGCTGCTATGAACAGCTTTCAAGGTTCTGATTGCATAGCATAATGAGCTCTCTATTCAATAACAAATTAGAGCAAAACATTCACAGAAAATCAAAATACAGTATTCACAATGTTACAACTGAAAAACTTATTACTAAAATGGCCACATAGTTTCTACCAAAGTGGTCACATAGTTTTAAACAAAGTACATTCCTTTGGTCAATCACAAAATCCATAATTCGATCACAAAGTACGAAAGTCAAAGTTTTTCACCCCTAGGTCACAATAAATCATAATCTTCTCAGTCAATATATAGTAACCAAGTAAAGTTTTCTTTCAACTTGACTCAAGGCTGGCTCTCAGCTTCCATGGTTACTCTTCCATGGTCCCAGCTCCAACTGTCACCTGGGTTCAAGGGAAGGCAGGTCCCTGTCCAGTTCTTGTCTAGTTCCTTGTCCAGTTCCTTGTCCAGTATTTCATCCAGTTCCCATTCATATTGAAGTTCACAGTGTCCAGTCCACCTAAAGTCCTTCACAATTCCTGTTTCTGGGAAGACAAAGCTTGACAGAGCCACAATATTGTTCATGTACATTGCCAGCACCATCATCAATTCACTATCTGCCTGTGAAATCAACTCAGACCCACTAACAAGGTCTGAGAACTCAACACAAATCATCAACATAGAAATCAATACAGACCCACACACAATGTCCAAGAGGTCAGGAGAAATCATCAGTAAATTCCCAGAACCTCCAAAACCCTCCTCTAGGACTTCTATAAACATACAACCAGAAAATGCTCTTTCAGGGCTTACAGTACGGTCCCAGGGCTTCTGTACAAAGTATCACAAACAAATATCAACACAGACAGAGCAGACAAACAGAGTGCTGGGATACCACAAGTTTTCTCCTTCTTGACTCTGCCACCACAAAAGTTCTCTTCTCAGTTGTGCTGTCCCTATTCTGGGCCTCTCCTTACATATGTTCATTAGCACCTCCTCTTTCCGTTGCAGCAGTTCATGAATTCTAGGGTTCACAAGTTGTGGGATTCACAGTTCTGTTTCTTAATAGACTTGATATAAGGCTCAAAAGAAACTTGAATTGAAACAAGGTGTTAATTCAATAGCTAAAACATGGTGTGAACTACTTCTGGGCTTGCCACTACAGCTACATCCTGTTAAAAGGTACCATAGGCAATGAAGTAATATCATTACTAACCATATATGCATCAAGTGGTAAAGCACACAAATT
>JAQQSV010014928.1:0-12180 GCA_028646515.1 Pseudochirops corinnae
TATCCCCATTTTATAGTTGAGGAATCTGAGACAGACAAATATCAAGTGATTTGCCCAGACTCATTTATCTGGTAGCTGAATGAGGCTGGATTTGAATTCAGATCTTCCTGAGCTGAAGTGCTCCAAGCCCAGTGCTCTCTCCATTGTACCACTTAGAGTAGGAAGATAGCAGTCTGAGACATCTTTGGGAAATTGTTCAGTACTTACACTTACTGCCAAAAAAAAGTCCATTTCTTTAACACTGGTATTCTCCTATTGATGAAATCTAAATGGGTAAGAATTACCTTGGAAGATCTCAGAAGAACACAAAGGACAAAATCACAAAGAATAATGGAAAGATAGATGCGTCTTCAGGAAAAGTAAGCTGCAGCAGGGATGTATGGATAAGAAATGACATAAAAGATATTGGTGAGTATTCATGTGACTGAAAAAGCTGTATGTTGGTCCCAAATAAAGAATAAGAGATGACAGATGGACAGTTCCGATGGCACAATGATATCCCCAATGTATTAGAAAAATAGTAAAATTTCAGTTTGAATAGATTCTTCCACAGAGACTACAGATACTGTTATTATATCTTAAAGAGGCTTTGGAATCTTGAGCAGGACAATTTAACTGCCACGGTTTGAGGAGTCTGTGAGGAGACTGGCAGTTTAACTATTACCCTGAAGAAACTGATAACAGTGATGGTTTAAGAGAAAATGTCAGAAGATAGAGCAAATAAGAATGAAGAAAACGTCTTTCCTGAGAGAACTATTTTTAGTTTTGTCTTATTAAGAAACTTTATTTAAACAATTCTTTTTTTTTTGCTTTTTGGAGGGGGAAATGCAGGGCAACTGGGGTTAAGTGACTTGTCCAAGGTCACACGGCTAGGGGTGTGTGTGTGTGTGTGTGTGTGTGTGTGTGTGTGTGTGTGTGTGTGTGTATATTAAGTGTCTGAGGTCAGATTTGAACTCAGGTCCTCCTGATTCCAAGGCCAGTGCTCTATTCACTGCACCACCTAGCCACCCCTATTTAAACAATTCTTGATGAGTCTATGAGGAGACCGGAAACTTTTTCAACTCTTGTTTTGGAGAATTACCAGTCATACCTGGAGAGGACAGAGAGAAAGAACTTATTCCCTGAGAGAGATGAATTTAACTTTTGTTGTTGTTCAACTCTCCCTGGCCCCATCTGGGTTTTTTTGTAACCACTGAGATGGTTTGCCATTTCCTTCTCCAGTTTTTCTTACAAATGAGGTAACTGAGGCAAACCAGGTTAAGTGACTTGCCCAGGGCCATACCGCTAGTATGTGTCTGAGGCTGGATTTTGAACTCAGGAATGTGAGTCTTCCAGGTTCCCCGTCCAGAGCTCTATCTGCTGTACTACCTAGCTGCCCTGTGTTTAACCTTTACATTCTAAATAGATAAAAAGAGAATTCTTGAGGCACTTGGATTGCAGTTTTGAGAGTAGAATGGTTGGAATGTGTTTTGAAAGTGAAAAGTAAAGAATAAAAGTGAGTATTGAGTGATAGAGGTGACTGTTTTTTGCACAGATAAAATGTTGTAAAAATTGTTTGTACTTTGAATTATCATTGGTTTCATTTTTAATAAATTATGTAGCCAGTAGTTTTGATACTAGGAGACTAAGCGGTTATGTTACATATAGAGAGATGATCAACTGCTTATAGGAAAAGAGGTTTATCCAGCTTATTAATAAATAAATGATAATAACCCACAGTGGGGGTCTCAGATACTTGATTAACTAATGAGAAGGAACAAGAGATAGGGAAGTTCACAGGAGGCAAAATGGACAATTTCGATGACATGAAATTAGAAAAAAGTTTTTTCACACAAAGTGCAGATAAAAGTAGAAGAAAAGTGACAAACCATGTTCATTTGAATATTTTCTTATTTATTACTAAGAAATTGCAATATCCTTATTAATTATCACTAAAATGAAATAAAATTGAATTTTAAAAGATTAATAAGACAATATTCAAACATACCTCTGTATTTACCTTTTAATTTATGACAATGAGAATGATTATGGTAATGGGTCAAGTAGCTAGTTGAGTGGTGATCCATATGTGAGTTATATGTGAGAATAATTGACCCTGAAATCATGTTCCAGGAGAACTGACATGTTAGTATTTCAAGATGCTGTCTGGGGGATTTATAGAAAGACCTGGTCAAAAATTGCATGAGAAAAGACAGTATATAGAGTAGCGTGGGCTACAAACTGACTGAGAAACTACATATTAATATTATCTATGTTCTATTGTATTTTCACTTATTTTGTTAAATATTTCTCAATTACATTTTAATCTGACTTAGATAGCACTCAAAAGTGTTACAGATCTAATGTGACCCATGGACTGTGTTTTTAATATCTGTTCTGTAGGAGAATTTTAACTTGCATCAACAGGGGAAGTATTCATAGCAAAGAAATCAGTAATTCAGGGGGGCGGAGCCAAGATGGCGGCATAAGAGCAGCAACATATCGCAGCTCTCATATAGCCACCCCAAAATACCCATAAAATATGATTCTAAAATAATTCTAGAACTCCAAAATGCACACAAATATACTTTCCACTAAAGTCAGCTTGGCTACGCAGAACCATATCAGCTCTGCAAGTCGAAACCAGCCTGGCCTGAAACCTTGGCTGTGCCCCAGGGGCGGCTGGACAAGAGGAGCCAAACCCTGGCTGGAGCTTCAGGTGAGCGGATTGGCAGCAGCTGCGGCAGGATCCAGAGCTAGGTCAGTGGGACTTGCGAGGTCGTGGGAGAAAAGTGATCTGGCCAAACTGCCTAGAGGGCTGAGAAGCGGAAAGTGGAGGTCCTGCACCCGCCTCCACATTGCTGCTTCAGAGCTCTCAGCCTGCAGACTGCAGGGGGACCAAACAATCGTTCAGAGACCAAGTACTCTCGCGTTGAGTGGCCTGGATCTGGATCGCAGTTTTGGGCTTTGGTCCTGTAGTTCATTTTTATTCAGTGAGCCGGAAGTGGCAGAGGGACCCAGCAACTTCCTAAGACCTCTGGCAGCTGGGAGGACCCCAGCGATTTGGGACAGAGCTTTCCCCTCTGGAAGCAGAGCTCCACAGAGATTAAAAAAAAAAATCACTGACTGACCAACCATGAATAAGAATAAGCATAAGAAGCAGGGTAAGAACAGCAACCAAACCCTAGATTCCTTCTTTGAAGAAAAGAGAACAGCAACCAAACCCTAGATTCCTTCTTTGAAGAAAAGAAAGATCAAGGCAGAGAGCTGCAGGAGGAGAGCACAGCCAGAGCTCCCCCACCAGGGGCTTCCAATAAACTTGAAGATTGCCTTAAAGCTAGAGATCAGCTGAAGAAGGATTTTGAAAACCAAATGAGAGAAGTGGAAGAAAAATTGGGAAGAGAAATAAGAATGTTGCAAGAAAATCATGAAAAGAGAGTCAGCAATCTGACTGAAGAAATCAACACCCTAAAAAATAGATTAACTCAAATGACAAAAGAGGTCCAAAAAGCCAATGAGGAGAAGAATGCCTTAAAAAGAAATCAGTAATTCAGTAATTCAGTATCAAAACAAGATATAAGTATGAATTTCAATTTATACCAAAGATAGCATGTTTATTTATCAGATTACTGGACATACCTATGATCTGTATCTACAGAAATATAGATATAGAAACAGAAGGGTCCACTAGAAATCATCCAAGCCTAAATTTTACATACGAGGAAATAGAAGCCCACAGTGCTGTTAAGTGACTTTCTGAAGGTCACACAGGTAGTAGATATCAGGGCTGGGATTCAAACAACTCAGGTCTTCTGAATTCAAATCCAATGATCTTTCAACTGCTAAGAATTCTTTGCCAAATGAAGGAACTTACAGTAAAACTTCATCGAACAAAGTAGTTTCATACACCCACTCCTAACCAGGCAAGGTGATGGAGAGCTAACCTGTGTTGTGTGCTGTGTACGTGAAGAGAGACATGACTCTTGACTAGCTGAGAGAATGCTGAATGCAATAATACTGTGTACCTGCTCTGAGGGACTTCAGTTTATTGTAGGGACACTTCAAGAGAGGAACTTAAGGGAACTATGTGTGTGTGCATGGAGAGAGAGAGATGTGAGGAGAGAGAGAGAGACAGACAGACAGACAGACAGAGACAGAGAGAGAGAAAGACAGAGAGAGACAGGGAGAGACAGAGAGACAGAGAGAGAGAGAGAGAAAGAGAGAGAGGGAGGAAGAGAAAGAGAGGGAGGGAGAGAGAGAAAGAGAGGGAGGGAGGGAGGAGGAGGAGAGAGAGAGAGAGAGAGAGAGAGAGAGAGAGAGAGAGAGAGAGAGAGAGAGATTGTAAGCAGCTCCTTTAAAGGCAGTGATTGTTTTTTTGCTCTTTTTGTATCCCCAGAACTTAGCACAATGCCTGGCACATAGTAGGCCCTTATGTTTATTTAATTAAATTGAAGAGACAGAGAGGGAGGGAGAGAGACACACAGAGAGAAAAGGAGAGAAACAGAGAAGGAGGGAGGATGGAGAGGTGGTGGACAACAAGACCTGGACTTTTGAAAGGTGAACTTGAGCCCCTGTAGCCACAAACATCTATAGGAAACTGACCCCATCATACCTCTCGACCTCCAGGGTTTGCAACTCTAGAAACTGCTGACAGTGAAACTCCAGGGGGTGAAATCGTTCTCTCCCTACTGGTTTAAGCAGAGATCTTGCCTCCTGATTCCCTGCTGAAAAGCTCATTTGCTTTTGCGCATTCTTCAGTATGTTTTAACCTGTTGAACGTCTCTGGTTTCTATTTTTTTTTTTTGTTTTGCTTGGATAAATGAGTTTGCTTTCTACTCATTGTTCATGATGGTCTTTTGTGTAAGCACCATTTGGTGGAAAGGGTTTAGGTTACTCTCCCCTTTAAGGGTGATTGGAGAAGTAGCTTTCCAGATTCATATTCTTCGACTGGAGATTTTTCAAGGGGTGCTAGATGGATTTAGTTTTAGTCTGATGTTCCTATTGGATAGTGGAGGGGAAATCACCCAATCTCAGTGACCAGCTGGCTGCTGGTGGTGCTGGTATGGTACTTGTACTACTCCCTTCTCCTTGGAGACAGAGTGAACAAGATTGGATCTCAAATTGTATCTATCCCTGCTACCCTAAAGCCACATCTATATATTTAGATAGTTCCTACACATAAACTATATTTTTTGCAAGTGGAATTATTTTTTAAATGAACTTAGTTTGCAGCAAATCCATTTTGTAAAGTGAAGAATCTTTTTTTGTGAAGTGAATAATCTATTTTGTAAATCCAGACTTTCAGACATGAGGCTTTTGTTAAAGTAGGACAAAAGTATAAAGTGCTTTAAGCTCTTCTGGCTGAAGAACCCAGGAAATAAAAAGTCCCTTTTATTGCTTGTTAAGCATGGGGATGGCATATGTAAGTGTGAGTGGGGAGTGTCTGATCCAATGCTATGTGCTGTATTGAAATGAGGCAAGCTGCTCCGTACAAGACAGAATAGACAAGAGATGAGCCCGGGCAGGGTGCCAAAAGCCCACAATCAGGAGATGGTCAGAGGCACAAGGCACATGGTCCAGCATTGTAAAGACAAGTTGGGTCTTTACTCCTTCTAGCTTCTTCCCTCTCTGCTCTGCCTTGCATCCGGCTGCCAAATAAACAAGAAGCCAGCTTGAGCATTTCACTCCCATATTCTAAAAGTTTCAGCGTCTCCCTGTTTGCTCTAGGATAAAGATGTAAAGTCATCAGCCTCACATTTAAACTTTTTTTTAAAAAAATCTGACCCTAATCTATTTTTCTTAGATGTAGCCAGGTGGTATGGTAGACAGAGTATGAGCCCTGGAGTCGGGAGATCTGAGTTCAAATCTAGTCTCAGTTCAAATCCGGCTATGTGACTCTGAGCAAGTCACTTCACCTTTGTCTGCCTCAGTTTCTCCAACTGTAAAATGTGGATACCTTCCAAGCTTGTTAGGAAGAACCAGAAATTCCCAAACTTATTTGGCCTACTGATCCCTTTAAAAAAAAAATTGCTCAAGCACCCTCCTGGAATTCTACTTTCTTTAAAGTTTTAACTTTAAAAAAAAAAATTTGTGTCATTTAAAAAAATTTATAATTTTTTTAAAAAATGATGCATCTTAAATTTAATAATTTATTGTACATTTGTGGGTTTTTTCATCCACTAAAATTTTGATGATGCAATATTGTGTCATGTAACCATTTATTATCATATTGTAAACAAGTTATTACACGCACATATTCCTGCAGATGCATGCTGGACTTCCCAACAATTCGTGACTTGCTTGCCTGACAACACTTGTTGTTAAAACCTCTTGGTAGACTTGACCACTGATCGGTTATAACTTGCATTTTGTGTGTTTATTTGGAAAATAATGTAATCCCTATGGCTGTACCTCTGTTACGTGACAGATGAAACATGTATAAATGGTTTTTCAAAATTTTCTTCTCTTCTTTCCTTCTACTTCCACTGCCCCCTTATTTTTATTCAACGCCCCTCAATTGTACCCAAGGCTACTGCTGCTCCCTTGCATCAGTCCAGAATCCCCCGCCAAGGGGTGGTATCATCCACTTTGGGAACCTATGGGAAGAACAAATGAGATAATATTTGTAAAGCATTTTGCATAATGCCTGGTATATAGTAGGCACTTAATAAATGCTTGTTTCTTTCCTTTCTACACCATGATGATAGACAGTGAGATCCACGTGGCTCCTTTGTTTGGTTTTTTTGGTTTGTTTTTTTTTTGCTTTTTTTTTGGAGGGGGGGAGTGCAGGGCAATTGGGGTTAAGTGATTTGCCCAAGGTCATGTGGCTAGTAAGAGGTAAGTGTCTGAGGCCGGATTTGAACTCAGGTCCGCCTGACTCCAGGGCGGGTGCTCTATTCAACACATGGTTCTCTTTAATGAGGAACTGGGATCTTTGGTCACATATACTTTCATGTCTTAAGGTAAATATCACATCATAATAGAATATGGAAACTGGGTGTATCCCCAGCCAGTAGCTAAAGGTTAAGTGGGTGCTAATGTCTTGTATGTGGCAGCTAGATTACTAGGTAGATAGAAAACGCCAGGCTTGGAGTTAGGAAAACCTGAGATCAAATCCAACCTCAGATGTTTATTATCTGTCTCAGTTTCCTCATCTGTAAAATGAGCTGGAGAAGGAATGGCGCTACCCATAGTTTTCAGTCTAATTCTTTTTTTACTATAATGTATCACTTCTCCTTCAAAATGATAATTACTTATTAAGCACTTACTGTGTACAAGGCTCTCTGCTAAGTGCTGGACAAAAAGAAAGGCAGTCTCTGTCCTTAAGGAGCTAGCATTCTTTTTTTTTTGTGATTAATATGTTTTTAAAATTAATTTATTTATTTTCTTATTTACATCATTCGTTTTCACAAGATTTTGAGTTACAAATTTTCTCCCCATCTTTCCCCCACCCACCACCCCAAAACAGCCCTATCCCACTTTATAACCCCTCCCCCAATCTGCTCTCTCCTATGTCCTCCCCCATCGCCCCTCTGATTTTCCAGTAGGGCAAGATGGATCAAGGAGCTAGCCTTCTAATGGGGGACAACAACACTTAAAATGGAACTGGAAAGGAGGGGGCCACCCTAAGAGACAGGCAAGAGGGCAAGGTCCCGAAGGGCATCTGAAGAGTCACAGGCTGAGACCCACAGTTGGCATGAGTCCTTCCACAAATGGAGGATGAACTCAACAGCCAAAGGAGGGGAGGAAGGAGGAGAAGGCCCTGCAAGTGCAAAACTTTTCTATGGCCACTTTAAATTTTGTGAGAACTCATTTGTAGGGTTCCCCCTGATGTGATGTGCCCTTTGACAATGAAGGTAGACTCTCCCTTCTCTGTCTGGATCATCTAAGTAAAACCTCAATGAAATCTGTGCTTTCCCATGTATTACCTATCAGCTCCCCTGTAAGTACTGAGGCTAACAGGTATCAAGCACAGAACAGGTTTTATTTAGAATAATAAAGGACACAGAAGAAATTGGTACTTAAGTCCTCCCCTCCTGTCCTCTCCTCTCTCCTTCCTTTTTCTTTTTCATGAACCTCTCTGCCTGCCCACAGAGACCTATCCAGTCCTTAAGGAGTAGTTAGGACTCCCCAGCAAAGGGAAGGACCTTGGAGTTCACTGGGAAGCAGAGAGGGCTTCAGTTCACCCTGGGGAACCAGCACAGTCACACTGATGCTTGGATATGGTCCTAGTGAATGGTAGGTCTGTGCTTTTTACCCTTGCTCCACTGCTCCAGCTCCTGGCTGTGTTCATTTCCTTCTCTCTCATCAACTCATTCCCATCCTGCAGACACTATAATGCATCCTCAGCAACTGATATGGATTAATCTGGCCACTACCTTTACAACCAAAAGCTACCCTAGGAAGGCTGTGGAGTCTATGTGAAGCAGTAAGGTGTCTGGAGGATGGGAGGATGGGGAATGGGGACAGCTTAGAACCCAGAGCCCCAGAACTCCTGGAATCATAGTGCTCTCCAGAACACTGGTCCTGCTTCCAACCCTGCCCCCACAGCCATCATCAATGAGAGCAACCATCATGGAGAATGGGCTTACCAATCCTATCACCACTAATATTAACTGCCTCTAGATGGACAAGAGTCTGAGGAAGAGCAGTGATCTTCTCAATACCAACTCTGCTACCCTCTTGGCTTCCACAGTCATTGTCCAGGGGAGTAATTTTTGTGGAAACAGGCTATGGGACCTGCCTCCTCAACAGCCACGGCTCTTGAAGACCCAAAAAAGAAAGTTCTTGTCACCAAATTCTTAGCACTGTCAGAGGACTCAACATCAAAATAGATAGGATTTTATCAGTGGAAATTATTTCACTTTCCTCTCATGTAAAATGGGTAATAACAGCCCCTATCTTACCGGTTGTTGTGAGGATCCAAAGCTTGGCACATTCTTTGCAAAGCACTTTGAAAACACGGATGTAAATTTTAGACACTAAATAAAGTAGAATTGTAAAAACCAAACTAAACACTAAAATGTATTTAAAGCGCTAGACAAATGTTAGCTATCGTTTATTATTATTATCATTATTGTTATTACCTTCTGCTTCACACAGTGCCTGGCACATAATAGGAGCTTAATAAATGCTGATTGACTGACTGAGGCCCTCTGGACCTTCCCAGCTGACACCTCTTATATATGAATTGTCCCCCTATTAGAATGCGAGCTCCAAGAGAGCAGGGACTATCTTTGCTTTCCTGTTTGCATTCCTGGCACTTAGCCAAATGATTATTTTGTACGACTTGTCGTTGTTCAGTCATTTCAGTCATGTCCGACTCTTTGTGGCCCTATCTGGGGGCAAAGATACTGGAGTGGTTGGCCATTTCCTTCTCCAGCTCATTTTACAGATGAGGAAACTGAGTCAAACAGGGTTAAGTGACTTGCCCAGGGTCCCACAGCTAGGAAGTGTCTGAGGCCAAATTTAAACTCGGGAAGAGGAATCTTTCTAACATCAGGATGGGCATAAGATCAAGGTGATCTATCTACTACGCCATCTCTCTGCCATCTGACGCAGAGTGGGTGATTGGTAAATATTTGCTGATCAGTTGATTCTCGCCTGATTGTTGTTGTAAGGACTGTGGTCTGGAGCAAGTAGGGATTCACTAGAGATTTCCTCCTAGAGTAAGATTTGATTTATAGCAAGCAGTTGCTGACCCTGGGAGGAAGCCACATCCTCAGTCCCTTTGAGCAGGCTGATGTTGATGAAGAAGAGCTTCAGGCTAGGACTGGTGCAACTTGGGTTGAGACTGTAGAGATTGTATCTGCCTCCAGTACACTTTGGAGACTGAAGCAATGACATCATCCCAGGTGTGTGGACCCTGCTGCCAAGTCAGGGCTGGCCTCACGTTTGCCCCTCTGGCGCAAGTGACTGCAGCCCAGGAGATGGGCAGTGGCAGCCGAGGAAACCATTGGAGGGAAGTGTGGGGGAGAAAGAGAAATGCTTCTGCAGCTTTAGAGTTTGCCAAGGGCTCTGTATACACTGTCTCATTCAGTGCTCACAGTAACCTCATGACTTGGGTACTGCAAGAATTTTTTCTTTTGACTAGACCTATGATTTTATTGATGTAGGAAAGAGACAGAGACAGAGAGAGATGAAGAGAGACAGAGTAGAAGGGAGGGAGGAAAAGAGGGAGACAGAGACAGAGAAAGATAGAAGAGAGAGACAGAGAGGGAGACAGAGAGAGTGGAGGGTGGGAGGGAGGAAAGGATGAAAACAAAGACAGAGACAGAGAGACACAGACAGAGACATAGATAGAGAAGAGAGACAGAGACAGAGAGGGAGACAGTGAGAGACAGAGACAGAGAGCCCTTCCTAGGGTTCAGAAGACCTGGGGGTTCCTCTGACACTTCCTGCCTAAGTGACCCTGGATGAGTCACTTAAACTCTTGGGGTCCCAACAGCTCCCTAAGACCGTAAGTGGCCAAGCAGGCACTGGTCCATGTTGGTAAAGGAAATTCCTTACACTAATGAAATCACAGGTCTGGTCCAAAATTTTAAAAAAAGTTTTAAAAAATTAAAAAAAGGAAATTTCCTCTCCCAGGGCAGATCAGTGTCTGTTCTGTAATTTCAGCTCTTAGAGAGTTGTTTGAGGCCCACACATTTAGGTATCTAACAGAGGGATAGCCAGCACTGGTCAGAGGCAGAACTTGAACCCAGGCCTTGTGACGCTCAGACTACCTCTCACTATGGCTATCATTAGCCCCTTCTGGAAACAACTGGTAGCACAAAGGAATGGAGCTCTGCACCTGGAGTCAGGAAGACCTGGGTTTGAATCCAGCTTTAGACACTTACTTATTAGTTGTTTGACCCTAGGTAAGTCACTTAACATCTATTTACCTCAGTTTCCCCAACTGTAAAATGGAGATCATAATAGCAATTACTTCACAGGGTTGTTGTGAGGCTCAAATGAGATGATATTTGTTAAAAGTGCTTAGCACAGTGCTTGGTATGTAGTAGGCACTTAATAAATGCTTATTTCCTTCCCTTTTCTTTCTTCCCATTTTATAAATAAGGAAACTTAGGTCTCAGAGAGGTTAAGGGATAGTAAGTGTCAATGGAAGGATTTGAACCCAGTTTACTTCTTTTTCCACTACACTGTTAGGATTGGACTTAATGGGAACAATCCAGGTTTGAATCCCATTTCTAATATTGCCAGCTGTGTGACTATAGACAGATCCCTTATCCTCTCTAAGCCCGTGTCTACTTGTCTATAAAATAATTCCCATAGTACTCACTTTATAGATTTGTCACATTCAAATGAGATTTTATGTGTATAACATATATGCATATAGAATATAGTGACATAATATACACATATACAGAATATCTCAAAAGGTTTATTGAAGCTATTGAAGCTATCATGTATAATAGCTATTATATATTGTTCTATGGTTTATAAGACAGGTAGGTGGCACAGTGGGTAGAGTGCCAGACCTGGAGGCAGGAAGACCTGAGTTCAAATCTACCCTTAGATGCTCACTAGCTGTGTGATCATGCCCAGGTCAGTTTTCTTTCTGGGTCCTCAGCTTCTTTCCCTTTCCAACTAAAATTCTTTAAAAATTTTTCCAATTGTTAAGCATTTCTTTTTCTCCCTCCCCCTTTCTTCTACCTATTAATGAAAGAGAAAGAAAGAAAGCAGGACTCTTGTATTATATAAGCACAATAAAACAAGACAAATTCTCATGTTGGCTAAATTCAAAAATGTATTTCTCATTCTACATTACGGTTCATCATCTCTCTTGTCAGAAGGTGGGCAGCTCTGAAATCATGGTGGATCTTTTAGTTGATCAGAGGTCTCAAAATTTTTGATAATTATTTATTTTTACTACATTGATATTTTAGTATAAAGCATTCCTCTGGTTCTGTTCATTTCACTCTGTGTTAGTTCATACAAGTCTTCCAAGCTCTCTTGGAAACCATCTTCCTTCGTTCCTTCTTTTCTTCCTTCCTTCCATCCTTCCTTCCTTCTTTCCTTCCTTCCTTCCTTCCTTCCTTCTTTCCTTCCTTCCTTCCTTCTTTCCTTCCTTCCTCCCTTCCTTCCTTCCTTCCTCCCTTCCTTCCATCCTTCCATCCTTCCTTCCTTCCATCCTTCCATCCTTCCTTCCTTCTTTCCTTCCTTCCTTTTTTCCTTCCTTCATTCCTTCCATCTTTCCTT